>JAODAL010027563.1:0-54731 GCA_025379985.1 Phyllomedusa bahiana | reverse complement strand
TTCCCCCATATACCCCTGTTGCCCCATAAAACCTGCCTGTGCCCCAAAATACCTGCCTGTGGCCCCCAAAAAAACTGGCCTCTTTTGCCCCCATTTTAACTGCCTAGTCCCCTTAAATAACCTCCCTTTGTGGCCCCCATATACGGCCTCGGGCCCCCCAAATACCCCTTTCAATGACCCCTAAAATACCTGCCTGTGGCCCCAAAATCCCGCCTTTCCCCTATATCCCTCCCTTTGGGCCCCATATCCCTTTGCCTGCCCCCCCCTATATATTTCCTCAGGGGCCCCCAAATACTGCCTGGGGCCCCCATATACTGCCTAAATTTACCCTTAACCTCCCGGGTGGCCCCACAAACGCCTTTGGGGCCCCCCCTTTATCCCTTTCCCCCTGTGCCCCTCTAAAAACCCCTGCCTTGGCCCCTTTTAATACCTGCCTCAGTGCCCCTATATAGGCCTGTCCTCAATCCCCCTTTATATACCTGCCCTCAGTGCCCCAAATATTCTGCCTCATTGCCCCCATATCCCTGCCTGTGGCCCCCCCCATAAAAAGGTCCCCCCCTTCCCTGGGGCCCCAAAAATTTACGCTTTTCATTGCCCCTATTTTTAACCTAACGGGGGGGAACTGCTAAAACCAAAAATTTAAAAGGATTTTGCGGGAAATTTGTGAGGTTTCTAAGATATTGTTCCAAATCCCCCCAGGGACGGGGTTATTGGCCGGGAGAAAATTCAGCATGAAGGGTGAACCGGAGGGAGAAAAAAAAGGGAAAGGGGAACGCCCGCCTTGACAGAAAAGACGTCTCCGGTATTAAATAAAGGGTAACACAGGTAATCCCTTATATGTCTCCGGATCTACAAACAACAGTATCTACCAAAAATATGGTCCCTGAAATGGGGGTTGGTATATGTAATCAAGTTTTTGTAAGCTGGTTCACAATGTGGGGGTCGCTTGGGGTTCCCAGGATTTTGGCGGGATTTTTTTAACCTTAATAGTAATTTTTTTGGGCCCGGGTTTTTTGTAGGAGGGGGTTTTTTAGTACAATCACTTGTCTGGTAGTTTTCTCCATGTATCGGGGGGAATTATTTGGTGACTGTTTAGGGTTTTGGGTCATAGGAAGGTGGGGGAATTTTTTCCAAAAAAAGGGAAAATTTGCTTTGGTGTTTTTTACTGTACAGTGACTGCGGGAGGAGATGGACGGATCTTTGGGGGGATGTTGCAAAAATTAGTGACAGGAACAAAGGTTTTTCTTTAAAAAAACATCCGCAGTTCACAATGAGGCGGAAAAACACAAAGGGCCTGAGCCCCGGATGTTTTAGGACCTTAGCAACGCCCCTGCTTTTTACTTAGAAATCTAAATCTATAAACCTATATATCACAGAGCTCAGCTTTTCTCCCTTTATCACATTCTGCTCTCTGATAAGATAGTGAAATTCAGATGACAGGTTAGCTTTAAATGAAAATCATTTAAACACCTTAAAGAGCTTCTATCCACTCTCCTAAAATGTTTGTTTTATTAACTAACTAGGCAGCACGGTGGCTTAGTGGTTAGTACTGTTGCCTTGCAGGGCTGGGGTCCTAAGTTCAAATGCCACCAAGGGAAACATCTGCATCAAATTTAAATGTTGTTACCACGTATGCATGGGTTTCCTCTGGTTTTCCTCACTCTCCAAAAAAAAAAACAACATATTGATAGGTTAATGTGGAATCGAGATTGTGAGTCCCAATGGGGACAGGGAACAATGTGTGTACAGCACTGTGGAATATATCAGCGCTGTATAAATGAATAAAAAAAGTAATGATTGTGATCCCCATTAAATATCAATTATGCAACACTTTGTGCGACATGTATCATTTTTGAGCCTTTAGACGACAATTTTTCTACGAAAAAAAAAGCATAGAATGCGCCTGATTTATTAATCCGCTCTACTACGGGTCATAAATCAGGTGCATTATAGTGCAGAAACGACATTTCTGACTCAGGTATACCACTTTGAAAGTGGTTTACCTGTTCCAGCAGTAATGCGCCTACAATTGTAAAGTAATTTTCCCATGATAATCATGGCATGCAGCCATACTATGAATGTAACATACTTGGGAGGGTTCACCTATAGCGATAACAGTATCCTCTAAACCCTGTTGAGTCTCTTAGGGTGGCCAAAGCTTCCTCTCCCGGACATATGTGCCTCTCTCCCTTTCAGTCTATGGAAGGTATGGAAACAACTAAACTATGCTTGTATTATACATATTGAATTGAATATACTGAACACAAACATCAAATTCTCGCCTCTTTTCATAAATTGGAATAAGAAGCTTTGACACTTCAGATATGGTTTCATATCTCTCTGCTTTCCACAATCCGTCAACACACTGCTCCAGTAACTCCACCAACACCTCCTGGTGGGATAAACACACAAAAACAGAAGTTGAGAATTTATTAGACTATACAGCAGCAATTATAACAACAATACTTCATATTCCTGATACCTTTTTACTCTCTTAATAGACAGTTGAGTCACATTATTATGACTCACAGGTAATATCCAGTGTAACTGCTGTGTGCAGCATGGACAGCAGCTAGACAGGCTGGAAGTAACTCAATACGGTCCTGGTAGGTTGTTACAGGTATCTGGAGTCATGATGACTGCATCGCTCAGCTGCTACAGGGTGCATGGGGAGGTTCCATAGTGCCAATAAGACAATAGAAAGGGTCCCAAAGATGCTCTATTGGATTAAAATATTGGTAGTTAGGGGGCCAGTGTAGTACTTGGAAGTCTTGGTGAAGCTCTGTCAATCAATGTTGGAGAATTCTAGCCTTGTGACATTGGGCTTTGTCTTGCTGGAAAATCCTATATGCTCTAGGGAAGATAATCAGCATGTGTGGGTGTACGTGATCTGCAAGCATGGGTTCAGGATTCATACCAAAATCATTTGAGAGTGCCATCTACATGGGTAACAGAGACGAGAAAATGCCACAGAAACATTACCCAGTCCATAATCTTGCCACCACCAGCTTTTGTTCTTCCAGCAATGATTGCAGGGCATTTCTGTTCTGTGATGTTTGTGCCTGACATGCCACTCTGATCAATCCCTCCTTTTACCCATGACAGCCTAATGAACACATTATACTCCCAAAAAGTAAACTCACAACACAAGAGCTACATGCTACTGACATCAAAATTAAATAGTGATCATAATAATGTGACTGAAAAGTAAATAGTAGGAGCAATATAACATTCCCAAATGATTACAAATCCTAAGATGCTAAATGACATCTTGGAACACAAAAGGCAACATGTATGAATTCTGGTGCTGATAGACCAGTTCTAAATCACTTCAAGGCAGTATAGACTGCGGCAGAATGTATGAACCTGTTCTTCTGCAGTTCATACATACAGGCACAGTCTAGTGCCAATACGACAACTCCTTTAACCTGGTCTGGCTATTCTAACTGTTATGCACCAAAGTTTTGGCGTCAAAGACTCATACATGTGTTTAATTCTATGAATGTGATGCGACGCCCCCAGAACGCTCCAAAGCTTTGCACCAAAGTTTGGAGTACACCTGTTCATACAACATTAAAACTGGTCTACTAGAGCTTTTTGAGGCCAGAATTCTGGCGCAGCCCCGTTCATACATGTCGCCCAAACTGTTTAATGTGGCCTTTTTATCATTCAGATTACACAACCTTTTCTCTTCAGCTGCTCTGCAATATATGCTAACAGCAGTTGTGCACAGATGTACTGTGTTCACCATTAAAATGTAAAAAATATCCTTGAAGAATGGTTTGCTGAAATTACCCACATACCTGCCATATAGAACTGGTATCTATCTCATACCCCAGAGAAAACAGTTTAGGAAAACATGGTTTCACTGGTTGTCATTTAATTCCTCTTCTACATTCTATAGCATTACAGCAGGGTTGTTGAACTTATTTTCCTGGAGGGCCACAACAGTATTATAATTGTCCCCAAAAGGCCATTGTGCGAAACAGGCAGTAAAAGACAAAGAGGTCGTATAATAGCCAGTTCCTTACACCTCTTTAGAATTGCACTTTCAACTTTGGAGGATGGCTAGCATGTGAGTTGTTGGAGAGAGCAATTTGGAGGCATGCGCCTGAGCTCTGAATCCAAGATGGAATTCACCACCCCACCCTCCCCCCGTGTTCCCACCATCACCTTTTCCAAGCATCGGCTGTGTGCGTCAGGTGACGTGGACAACTGGTCCTTTTACATGAGGACCTTGCCTAAGCTCTCGTGGGACACATAAAATTGTATGTGGCCATTCAGAATTATTACCTAAATTATTACTTGACCATTCTTAAGAGTTTCCTTTGCCTCTCTTCTAACTCTAGCTGCATCCCTTTGATGTCCTCTGCAGCCAATAGGTCTCATGGTCTTATTCCACTTACTTTAGGTACCCCACAATTATTCTCACTCTTCTCTTTCTTCCCATTCTTATGTTTTGTCTTATCTTACTCTTTTCTTCAGGGAGTATAGGAATATTTTCCTAAAAAATACACCAAAGTTTGCCCAGCTTACTTGACTAGCTTCAATTTTATATTGATTGCAGTTTAGTGTTGTCTTATGGGGATCTTTATCTATACTTTTCTCTCTCTCTTCTACTACTGAGATCACATTATTATGTAACAGGTGCTTTTACAGAAAAGGAAAAGAATACTATGTCTTTCAATACCACCCTGTTGTTTCTTGGTGGTCTCGGTGTATTTTATTTTGATTCACAAAATGAATAAAACTTTTGAATCAGATAAAAAATGTAAATATTATTTTAAATTTTTAACACCCCATGGTAATATGTCAGAAGTTTTGATTGATGAGGTCAAGGTGCTGAGAATCCCCATTGATCACGGATATGAAGGGGCAGAATATTTCATATAAGTGCAGTGTCTCTTTATTCCAATCAGCTCTATTCAACTTGCTTTGTAGAGCCAACTGAGCGATGTTTAAGACTTTCTATGGATCCATACTCTATATTCTCTCCTCTCGTCTTAGCACTCAGTCACACTAATCGAAACTTCTGACATGACTTTATGATTTGTTAAAAGTTTTGGAATGTGATCATTACATAATAATAGAACGTGTCATCAGATTCTTGTTTAAATTGTGTTTTTATGTTTTTAATTTTTTAAAAAGATAATTTTTTTCTAAATTTTTCATGTCACTTTTTTTGATAAAAATCCTTCAATTCAGCAGTTTTCAGTCTACCCACTGTTCTAGTTTATATAGATGGCTATTAAAAGCTCATTCTGCAGATTCCATTTTGTCTCTATTGACCATTCACACTGTTCACTACATCATAATTTTCTCATAGTTTACTAAATTTATTATTTGCTCAATCTAGCATAATTTTCTCATATCTTGTTATGTTGTGTTCTAATGGTGTGTTATGTTCTAAATTTTCTCATAACTTAGTATGTTGTGGTGGACTTGCCGTAGCCTTAAGTTGCTGTCTCATCTAAAATCTATTTTATTAACCCCTTACCGCCACAGCCAGTTTTGACTTCCCTGACACAGCCCCATTTTCTAACATGTCATTTATGTGGGAATAACTTTTTGATACTTTTTACCTATCCATGTGATTTAGATAGTGTTTTCTCATGACACATTGTGCTTTAGGTTAGCAAGAAATTTTGGCCCATACAATCCTTGTTTTTTGTGAAAAATATCAAAATGTAGTGAAGATTTAGAAAACTTTGCAATTTTCAAAGTTCAAAAATTTCTGCATGTAACACAGATAGTTATTCCACACAAAATAGTAAATAACTAGCATCTACTATATGTCTATTGTAGGTTGGCATAATTTTTATATGTCAATTTTTTTACGACATTAGGAGGGCTTAGACATTTAGTCATCATTTTTCAAGAAAATTTTTTAGTTCTAGTTTTGAAGGGCTTGTGTGTTAGATACACCCACAAATGACTCCATCTAATAAACTACACCCTTTAAAGTATACAAAACAGCATTAAGGAAGTTTATTAACCCGTTAGGTGTTTCACAGAAATTGAAGCAAAGTGAAGGTAAAATTTCCAAATTTTACTTTTTTTTTTTTTGCAGATTTTGAGTTTTTATCCATTATTCACTGAAACACGGTAGATGTGACTAGGGAAATGCAACTGTACATCAATTCCCCCAATTCTATAATTTTTAGAGATATCACATATGTGGCCCTAGTGCACTATTTGACTAAACCACAAGGTTCAAAATAAGAGGAGCACCAATTGGACATTGGGGTCTCATTTTCATTACAATTTTCTTTAGGCGCCATTACAGGTTGGCAGACACCCTAAGGTGCTAAAATTTAATAAACACCCCTAAAAAGACCCATATTGGAAATTTTTGAGCATTAGGTTGTGAAAATGAAAAAAAAATACATTTCCAAATATCTGCAATTTAGCTAAATAAGTTTAGTTTTTAAAAAGAATCCTGGAAAAAAGCACCCCAAAATTTGTGATGCTATTTCTTTCAAGTTCAGCAATACCCTATATATTCATGTAAACTGCTGTTTGGGCACATGGCAGGGCATACAAGTGAGGGAGCGCTACTGGCTTTTGGAAGGCAAATTTTGGTGGGTGCCACAACGCATATGCAAAGCACCCAAAGTACCAGAATATGTGAAACCTTCCAGAAGTCATCCCATCTTGGATTCAACACCCCTCATGGATCTCATCTATGGGTGTATTGTACATTTTGGCAACACAGGTGTTCCATAGCTTTTTAGAATTGGGCCATGAAAATGTCGGTGAAAAAACATGGTTCCGCCATTGATTTTGGGCTTAAAGGAGTTCTCCGGGACTATCTTTTTATTTGTTATAGAGCTCACAACTTAATTATGTTGAACTTTGTAATTGATTCTTATTAAACATGATTTACCTGTTCTGCTTTTGCAGAACCAGGCAGGGAGCCTTTTACTCCCCTTCTTCCTACTTTGTGCATACCATGTGACATCCATTGATCACATGGCCTCAATGGACAGTTTGTCATCACTCAGTGGGTGTGCTTTGAAGTCAGACTCCACTCAGAAACACTCCCCTGTGGTGGGCGTGACCTGAGCAGAGAAATATCTGGCTGCCTGTAGTGACTCATCGTCACTATGTAAACAGAGGTGCTGACAGGAATGTAATCATTCAAGTACAGTAATGTGGATACATACAGTGATAACGACTTGTACATAGTGACTCATAGAGTCTAGCTGCCTTCATTATTGTGTACAGTTTTCACATCTTCTTATAGGAGGAGATGCCTTCTTGATAAATTTGCTAAATAGAGCTTTTCACCTGGTTGGAAGACTTGCATTGTTTGATTGGCTGAATGTGCATTAGGACCTCTGAGGTGATCCAGCAGCAGTCAGAAAAAAGTCTGCCTACTGCACTTTATATGGTAGTGGTGCCAGGGTAAAGCATCATGAGACACTTCTCTGACATCACTTGGTGCAGTGATGATGTCATATCCCCTACAGCAGGCACATAGCTTTCCCATGATAAAAACTGATTGCTGTGGGGGATGTGACATCACCCACCTTTCTTGGATGCTAGATAGGCTATCCAGTGTGCAGGAAAGCTGGGTGATGCCGAATTCCCCACAGCAATCAGAGTTACAGTAATTGGATAGCTGTGTACATGCTGTTAGGGATGTACAGCACATACATAGAAATATATCAACCAAATCATATATATTTGTAAATGTCTTACACATATTGTAGGATGTGGAAAGAATGTTTTTTTTTACTATGATACGAACTGATTGGTGCAATGTATTATAACAGCCTGCTGCATACAGCTAAGAACTTAAGTGGAGCAGAGATACAGGGGCATGAGGTGTACATGACTGAGAATGATCATGTAAGGGTGTACAGGGTAGGGCAAAGTAGAAGTCTGAGGGGGCAGGTGCAGAGAAGTCCTAGATTGTAACTGCAATGGATTCTGGGACTTGTAGGAAAGAGTTGCTGGAGAACTACTGACCCTGCCAAAAGCAGAAAATTTCACTGATCTTATAATCGATGAATAAAGAGGCAAAAGAAAAGAAAAGCAACATATGGAGGTAGCTGAATATATTTACTTTTCCAAATAAATGCGGTTTACAGTGTTCTAAGAAATCATTAAAATCCTCAATAACCCTTTTAATTTTTACAGCATTTGCTGGGCGGTATAAATGATAGGATAAGTTTACTATGCAGCTGGGTACAATTACAATGATATAAATTTTATATAGTTTTTTATGTTTTATTACTTTTACACCATAGAAAAGCATTTAAAAAAAATCATTTTTATGTTGTCATAGTCTAAGAGCCATAGCTTTTTTATTTTTCTGTATATGGAGCTGATTAAGGGCTTTTTTGTGGGATGAGTTGACATTTCTATTGGTACCATTATGTGGTTCATATGGCTTTTTATCAAGGTTTTTGTGAGGTGTTTTAAAAAAAATACAGCAATCCTGGTGGTGTTTATTTTTTACAGCGGTCAGTATGCGGTATGAATGACATGCTAGCTTTACTCAGCAGGTCTATACGATTACAGTGATACCCAATTGGTACTTTTTTATGTTTTACTGCTTTTACACAATAAAAACACTTTCAAAAAGGAAATTTTTTTGAATCGTCATAGTCCGAGAGCCATAACTTTTTTATTTTTCTGTGTATGGATCTGTGTAGAAACTTGTTTTTTGCTGGATGAGTTGGCATTTTTATTGGTATCATTTTTGGGGGGACAAGGCTTTTTCATCACTTTTAAATCTGTTTGAAAGGCAGGATGAAGAAAATACTGCAATTTTGGTTGCAGTGGTCGCTGCAAGGAAAATGTTTGGCTGGCCGTGGTTTTTTCATGCAAAATCAGGTGTCTACTGGGTGTGATAGGATAGCTCTAAAGTAGTAAGCAATGACAATAAATGATCTTTCTGCCAGCAATTAAATTAAAGGGAAGGAGGGGTATGGAAGCCATTTTGAACAAATATAAAAACTGCTATATTTTATGTTAGGTGTCCTTTTATCTAAACATTTTTTTTATAGAAATATGGAAGGATTAAACATAGGGATGAAGTAAAGAGGAGGAAACAGGAGTAGGACAGTTTAATCATACTGTTATTATTAATCAATACATTGAACAGCTCAGTCTATCTGTACTTTGTCATCTATAGAGAAAACTAAAGTGAGTTGTGAGCATGATTATCTCACCCATTGTTCAGTTTTAGTTATATGTTTAATCAAAAAGTTGTGCTATCAATTTTCATTGTCTCTTGAAAAAGTTTTCTCTGCTAAGCATCTTCCTGTTTCGTTTGGTCTGTTTGATTCACCTTTCCACTCGTCGCTACTTCCTTTTAAACCCTGGTGGGTTTTTCCTTCTCTTTTTGAAACAAACCCATGTAAGGTTTTTAAGGTTGTCTGTCAAATACACGGCACCCAGTGTAAGCAGTTCATGAAGTTTATGAGAGAATATGTCAACAACAAAGTGCACGGCTTTACTACATTACAGCCACATTCAAATATTATAACTACTGTCCTATTGGGAAAGAGAACTGTAACAGACACAATTTGCATAAAATATTACTGAGGTGCTAGTCATTGCAATGATTAAACTGATACATTTTAGGTATTTTTCTACAGTGCTTTTGAACAGATGAGGTCTTTCCAAGGTAAAGCTAGACAAACATAGACCTTTCCCCGTCAATTTTTCTTAAGATGACTCATGGTAATTTCAGCCTGGGATAATAGAGATGTGACTATACCCATCAGCGCGTTTAACATTTATACATTAGTTCATATATTTCTGGTAACTTAAACATTTTCTGAACTTAAAAATAGATATGTAAGAATTGTTTGTTTAATAACACACGTCTTCGCTGGATCTCAGTTTATCGGCTTCCTGTAGGAAATTCAACATAGGAAATTTACCCCTTAGGGTATGTTCACATGGCTTATTGCGGCGTGAACAGCGTGCGCCGCAATACGCCAGATGTTTTGGAAGCACACGCTCATCAGCGCGTACTCCCATACCCCGGGGGTCCGACACTCGGCCGGCCCCATTGACCTGCACTGTCAGCGGCGCGTCAGCGCCGTTAATAATCGACATGTCACTTTTCTCCCCCGGCGTACAATACGCCTGGGGAGATGCCACGTAATTCATAGTTCTCTATGAGAGCTAAGAATTACCATCATTGCAGCGCACATTTTGCCGCGTATAAAGTGCAATACGCAGCGAAATGGGCGACCAAATACACTGCAAAATAAGCGGAGTGAACATATCCTAAGGGGGTGTCATGAAATTAAATATAATGTGATCCAGCTCGATCACTGGATCATGAGAGGTTAGGAAAAAGAAATGCTCCATCAGATAGGAAGTGAGTCTCAGCATGTGGTCCTGCCTCAGTAGATCCTATCACCAATCTTCACACGTTCCCTACAGACACCTTGGAGACCCAGGCAATGAGAGCTGTAGTTAGAGAGAGGTGTGAAGTGGTTCAAAGGCAGGCCCGGACTGCCCATAGGGCAAACCGGGCATTTGCCCGGCAGGTCGCTGGGGTCCGGGCTGCAGGGTCGGCTCGAATCGCCCGCCGAGGAGGACGATGTTTCCCCCCCACGGCGGGCCCCAAATCCTGGCACCGGTCTGTGGCGCGCTACAGGGGCCGCAATGGTCGCATGAGCGACCGTACCCCTGTGGCAGGGGGCCGACAGGCCTCCCTCGCCACACGGCTGCACGGCCGGGTCATCGACCCCAGCCATCACGGGCGCGCGCTGCACCGCGACGGTGCAAGCATGCGGCGAGGCTTGAACAGCTGGGATCTACTGAGTCCCGTCTGTTCAGCTCCCAGGAGGCCGCGGTGCAGGCGCGCGATGTGATGACGTTATCGCGCGCCCGCTCCGCGGCCTCCACTCGGGTGAGAGCGGTCGCTCTGGAGCAGGTGAAGAGGAGGGGACAGCGGGTGAGTATTATTTTATTTAAACTACGTACTGTCCCTGGCGGCCTATACCCTGCCCTGCCTGGCTACCTATACCCTGCCCTGGCTACCTATAATAGCCCTGCCCTGGCTACCTATACCCTGCCCTAGCTACCTATACCCTGCCCTGGCTACCTATACCCTGCCTGGCTATATGATGCCCTGCCCTGGCTATATGATGCCCTGCCCTGGCTATATGATGCCCTGCCCTGGCTACCTATACCCTGCCCTGGCTATATGATGCCCTGCCTACCTATACCCTGCCCTGGCTGCCTATACACTGCCCTGGCTGCCTCTTCGCTGCCCTGGCTGTATGATGCCCTGCCCTGGCTGCCTATACCCTGCCCTGGCTGCCTATAATAGCCCTGGCTACCTATACCCTGCCTTCCTATATGATACCCTGCCCTGGCTGCCTATAATAGCCCTGCCTACCTATACACCGCCCTGGCTGCCTATAATAGCCCTGCCTACCTATACACTGCCCTGGCTGCCTATACACTGTCCTGCCTGCCTATATACCGTCCCTGTCTGCCTATAAGTGGCCCTGCCTGTCTGTATACTGTCCCTGCCTGCCTGTATACTGTCCCTGCCTAACTAATGGGGGTCTACCTATTTACATGCCACATATCTGACATTTTTTAATTTCTAATTTTTAGGATCTAACATACTCTGTTTGGGGAATTGATAGGAAAGTGCTGGAAAAGAGAGGCGTCTAAGATGTATTTGTGGTAAATTCTACAGGGACGAGTAGTGACCACTAGAAGAAGACATTGAATGCTGTACCGGACAGAGAAAGAAATGGAAGGGAACAACAAGGGAAGGCATCATGGAGGTTTGGGCCAGAAGGAGAAGAAAAAGAGAAGAGGACAACTCCCATCAGAGATGACGTCTCCTGTGAGTCCCTGCTGTCAGGGGTCATTTTACTTCCGAGTTGAATCAGTGCTGTATTCATGTGATGGTGACCTGACTACTGGTGATCTGATTGGTTGTAGGTTATATTGGTGCTTATGTAGTGTCAGTGTGGGCTTGTCCCGGATTGTAAAGCAAGTGCACACCTGACTCTGTGATGAGGGGTTTCTCTGCACCACTTTCTTTCTTGCTTGTATGTAGGGGGCTATCACACAGAGCGGTTTTGGTGCATTTTTTGATGCATTTTTTTTTTTTGTGCAGAAATGTACAGCATTTACTGCTCTGCATTTCTGCGCAAAAACACACCAAAAACGCATCAACGCACCAAAAGTGCTCCGTGTGAAAGCACCTTTATAGTGTAGTTTATTTTAGAAAGTGGCAAGGTGCGAGAACAAGGGACATTTTGTAAGCGGATATTGTATGTGGGCTGCTGGGGCTTAGTGCCAGAGCTGATTTTTATTCCCAGTCCGGCCCTGTTCAAAGGGATGGACCAGTCACAGTGGAGTCTGGATTTCATAAAGAATTATGGAATAATTGTACATCAAAGACGCACCCCGATTTCATATTTTTAAATATGAAAGTGCCCCACACGAATAGCTGTCACTCCCTCATTTGCAGGTCTAATGGGCAGGGAGAAATGGAAAACTGGTACCAGGAACAGAGCCCAAATCCAGATTTTTCTACCCAGTCGTAGCTTGGACCCATTCGGTTCTGATGATACCTATGCTGTGGCTCTGCACCATTACCGTGCTGAGTTATGGTCCATTGTGTTCGAAGCTAGAACCAGCATGACACTGGAAGGAAAAGCGTTTACTCCATCACTGGGGTGTGATGTGGAATTTCCCAGTATAGTTAAAAGTGACGACCCACCTGGGCCCAGTGTTGTCTGAATTGGAGGGGTACATGCACCAGCATACCAGGAGCATCCACATAGGACCAGTAGCACACATTCACCCCCTATGTGTGCCCTGCAACAAGCTAACCTAAGGTAACTAGATATCTTGCTGCTTCTTTCGTCTGTACCCATATCCTATCTGTATTTGCACCTCTGAACAGTATATGTATAGCTGTAACCCCTATGTGTATTGCTTGTCTAGTGTGCCCTTAAGGCAAATAAATATCTAAAATGTGATCCTGAGCTGTTCTGTTGATTCGATAAACCCGAACCACATGTCAGTATTCTCGGTCTTGAATATTGCTACGCTGGGCAGGTTTATGGCCTAGGTATAAGTGTGTAATGGACCAGGCTTATAACTTATGAGGAACTTGTGGCAGTCTACTAGACTGGCAGAGTTCTGTTTCACTGGAGCAGGTAAACAGATCTCTCCCAGCTGTTCAGGTTTGTGGGCGAGTGGGGTGTCCTTTCGCAATCCCTGGGTCTTCCTGTGCCCTTGAGGACAGGGGTTAACTGTGAGACTATCCAGCTGACCTTATGTTACCCTAGGGGGAGTATAATGTCATGAATACACCCCAAGTCAGGCTGTCAACCCTCGAGTGGGGACAGGTTTCCTGACAGGGGGTAACTCATACAGGGCACTAATGTTGAGACAGAATTGCTGCACATCAACAACTACATGTAAATTAATGTGTTTTTTTTTACCCCAATATCTGCAGAATTGCAGCAAAAAACATATATACATATGAGGTCTTACCACAAACTGTGCTCTTGGCTGTTGAATGGACCATTATTTGTAAATACACCCAAACAGGGTCTAATGTATAGGTAAAGGATATGTTCACACGGCGTCTTGCCTCCGTGTGAACATCCGCTTTTCTGATGCATCTCTGGGTCCATCTGACCGGACCTAGAGATGCATCTAACAATTAGCAGTGAGTTGAGCACTGCTGGCAATAACAAACACGCAGCGGCGTTCACATGAGTAATCGCTGCTGCGTGTTTGTATCGCGTCTGTCAGGTCTGTCTTTCGGATACGATCCAAGAAATTACATGCAATTCTTGGATCGCATCCGAAAGACAGACCCGACAGACGCGATACAAACACGCAGCAGCGATTACTCATGTGAACGCCGCTGCGGGTTTGTTATTGCCAGCAGTGCTCAACTCACTGCTAATTGTTAGATGCATCTCTGGGTCCGGTCAGATGGACCGAGAGACACATCAGAAAAGCGGATGTTCACATGGACGCAAGACGCCGTGTGAAAATACCCTTAAAGTACAAGGATCTATTTCTATAGGTTTTTATCAGAAAGAAACATATACATTGCAGGTGGATGTGTGTGGGTGTCAGAGAAAAGTGTTGTTTTTTCCCACTATTTTAATGAAAAACATCTGTTAAATGCATGCAAACCTAAAACTTCACATTTTCATCTGTTTTTCTTATATTCATATTAAAAATATCTACATCATTTATTAAATGTAATAAAAAATATTTATTAATACTATCTAATAGACATTAGACACTGCAAACTTTAAACAGTCTAAAAATGTGAAAATCTCATCAATGGATGATAAATTTGGTGCATCTTTAGAGACTTCTTTTACACCATTTTTTAGTTGGTTTTAATTTACAGCTATCATTGTGCCCAAATTTTGGCACATATTTTTACCACACTAAACCTCTCACCTTCAGCAAAGCCATTTCCTTTTATTGAGGCTTTGTTGGACATGGTACAGAATTGTCTAAAACATATTATAAATATGGTGTAAAGCATGTATGCCAATATTTTGGCAAAATTGTAGTACTGTAGTCTACACTTTTTCATTCTTCACAATAACGTAAAAGTTAAAAAAGTATAGCAGAGTAAATCAAGCAGATGTGGTCAAAAGTTAACACTTTTGAGCTAGGTTTTCCCTATTATAGTCTATGGTTCATCTTGCAATCTGTTTAAATTTTTTTTTTAAACTATTCAAACTTATGTGCCTAGCAGATAGCAAAAATGGGGGGCTAATATATGTGGATATATAGGTCCAAGGCTAATAACAATGGTCAACATACAAGAAGAAATGTGAAATATCTGTTGGAAGTCAATGGGGCATCACTGAAGATAACACAATCCATATCAATAGCTTTATGGTGTAACCACCTGTCATGCTGGAAGACCCAGCCACAACCCATCTTCAACCTCAAGGAGGTTGTTGGCCAAAAATTTGTGATACATGGTCCCATCATTCCTCCTTTTAATATGGTGTGATCCCCCTGTCCTATTTGCAGAAAAGAACCTCAAAATTATGATGTTTCCACCACCACCATGTTTCACGGTTGGGACGGTGTTCATGTGGTTGTACTAATCTTTCTTCTTCCTCCAAACACAGGGAGTGGAGTTGATGCCAAAAAGTTCTATTTTGGTCCCATCTGACTACATGACCTCTTCCCATCCCTCCTCTGGATCATTCAGATGGTCATTGGCGAACTTCAAATAGGCCTGGAGATGTGCTGGCGTGAGCAGGGGGACCTTGCGTTTCCTGTAGGATTTTAATCCATGACTGTGTAGTGTGTTAATAACGATAATCTTTGAGACTGTGGTACCAGTTCTATTCAGGACATTGACCAGGTCCTTCAATGTAGTTCTGGGCTAATTTCTGACCTCTCTCAGTATCATCCTAACCCCACGAGGTGTGATCCTGCATGGAGCCCCAGACCAAGGAAGATTGACAATCACCTTATGTTTCATCCGTTTTTAAATAATTGCGCCAACAGTTGTTGCCTTCTCTCCAAGCTGCTTGCCTATTGTCCTGTAGCCCATTCCAGCCTTGTGCAGGTCTACAGTTTTGTCCTTGGTGGCTTTAGACATCTCTTTGGTCTTGCCCATGATGGAGAGTAGCAGGGCATCTCAAAGAAAAAGTATGTCTATGAAAGCCAGAATTCTTGCTGGTTGGTAGGTGATCAAATACTTATTTCAAATGCAATTTAGTTATTTAGAAATCATACAATGTGATTTTCTAGATTTATTTTTTAGATTCTGTCTATCACAGTTGAAGTGAACCTACAATAAAAATTACACACCTGTCCATTCTTTTTAGGTGGGAAAACTTGAAAAATTGCCAGATTATCAAATACTTATTTTGCCAACTGTAGATGTAGCATCATATATCAGTGTGGTTAGATGAAAAAAAAATTAACAAATGCCTAGTCTTTCCCTATGTCAAATTAAGGCTCAAATTAAACTGTGACACTGCTAAAATAACTGATGCTTCCACAGATGACTGCAACGTTGCTTTAATATGACATATCTTAGAAGATGTGTTGAAAGAATTTTTTTCTCACCAATGTTTCCACCCTGAATATACAAAAAGTCAGGTCACATCAAGGCAGAAACAAAGGTGCGTCTTTGCCCACACCAGCAGCTCTGTGCATACAAACATCCTGGCTTCCGAAAGCTGTGCTGCACTGTTTTCATATGGATGCTGACAAACCTTAACCCCATTAACTGCTGCGGGGTCTGTTGAGCTGACATCTTTTTTATGTCAAAATAGCACTACAGACTGCACTAATCTTCAAACATGTTTAATGACCTTTTGAATACAACATTAACATTTACAGAGGGCAATGTAAAATGTAGCACAGTTATAAAAATTGTATTGCACCGTCTTTCTTTATTAGTAATGTAATTAGGCAAAAAAGTCCAAGCTCTTGTATATCCTGATTTTCACCCATAGGCACACCTTATGCTTTTATTGGGATAATTTCGGGATCATTATCACATCATATCAAATGACCAATACTTTACAAAGTGACATAAGATGACATTAGGTTATTTTTGTTACCCGATTCCAGAAGTTCAGAGTGCATTAGCTCTGGTCCCACACTGGTAAAGCTGACAGGTGCTAATCCCTATCCATCGCAGAATGCCATATTTTTGTATACAAAGGTGGTTTGCTGTGGCAAATACACATCAATAGGATTACAACATGGTTTATGGTAAAAGACTGGCCTGAGACATCGTACAATATAACCTTGATTTATGTTTTTTTATAATGTGTTTGTACAATATATAGAGCTCATAACAGATGTATGCAGTGAAACATCTTTTAATAGGAAGCACACCTTTCACATACAAAAGAACATGACTCAAAGACTGGCACTTTATAAGAAAAATGTAGAATGACTAAATATTCCATGTCAAGGTGTTATGATTTGTTTGTACTAAAGAAATTACTGTACAAATACATTAACCCATTGTATAACAAGTTCACTCAGTTACAGAAGCACTAGTAACTTATAACTCATAAGGGACTATATACAGGAGTATGTTGACAAAGACAATATTATTAGTGATTGCCAGCATGGATTTACTAAGGACAGAAGCTGTCAGACCAATCTGATCTGTTTTTATGAAGAGGTGAGTAGAAGTCTGGATAGCGGGGCAGCTGTGGATGTTGTGTTTTTGGGCTTTGCAAAGGCATTTGACACTGTCCCGCATAAGCGTTTGTTAGGTAAATTAGAATCCATTGGGTCAGAGATAACTGTGTAATTGGATTAAAAACTGGCTGCTGGATCGTACTCAGAGAGTGGTGGTAAATGACTCCTACTCTGAGTGGTCCCCGGTTGTGAGTGGTGGCCGCAGGGCTCAGTATTAAGTCCTCTCTTATTTAATGTATTCATTAACAATATAGTGGAGCGATCAATAGCACGGTTTTGATTTTTGCAGATGACACCAAGCTATGCAGGGTAGTGCAATCTATGGAATATGCTCATAAATTGCAAGCAGATCTGGACACACTGAGTGCTTGGGCACCAACTTGGCAAATGGGGTTCAATGTGGATAAATGTAAGGTTCTGCATCTGGGTAGAAATAATCTGCAGGCATCATATGTCCTAGGGGGAGAAAAACTTGGAGAATCACTTGTTGAGAAAGATCTGGGCATTCTTGTAGATCATAGACTACAGAACAGCATGCAATGTCAATCAGTTGCCTCTAGGGCAAGTAAGATATTGGCGTGTATTAAAAGAGGCATGGACTCGTGGGACAAGGTTGTACAAAGCATTGGTGCTTCCTCACTTAGAATATGCTGTTCAGTTCTGGGCCCGAGTTTATAGAAGAGATGTAGTGGAGCTAGAGAGAGTCCAAAGACGAACAACCAAACATAAGGTGGATGGAGCATCTTAGTTATAAGGAGAGGTTAGTAGAATTGAACTTATTTAGTCTTGAGAAAAGATGGCTTCGGGGGGACATGATTAATTTATATAAATATATAAATGGTCCCTACAAAAAGTATGGAGAAAAATTATTTCAAGTGAAGCCTCCTCAAAAGACAAGGGGACATTCCCTTCGACTAGAGAAAAAAGGATTCAATATCCAGAGGAGTAGAGCGTTCTTCACTGTAAGAACTGTGAATCTGTGGAATAGCCCGCCTGAGGAGCTGGTCACAGCAGGAACTGTAGAGAGTTTCAAGAAAGGCTTAGATACCTCCCTGGAACTAAAGAATATTAATGCGTACGTAGCAAATGTAACATTCTGGATCCTGGCTGGGGGGAGGCTCTGGGGTCAGAGAGGGGGGTCTCTCCTGGAGCAGATTGGTTCTTGCCTTGGGTGGGTTTCGGGGCAATTAAAACAGTGGGGGAGGCTGGGCTTAAAGTCTTGTCTCTTTTCCCACACCCACATTTTCCCCACCCTTGGTTGAACTTGATGGACACGTGTCTTCTTTCAACAGTACTAACTATGTAACTTGCTTTAGGGTATATTTTCCTTTAACTAAGATTTACCGCCTATTGTTAGGATGTCATCAGGATAGACTTTCTGGACCTTATGTATGAAAACTGTCAAGCAGTAAGACTGTCTTTGATTCCCATAGCAACTAATCAGAGCTCAGCTTTTATTTCATATAGTACTCTGGAAAAATTAAAGCTGGGCTCTGATAGGTTCCTATGAGTAACAAAGACAGTCAAACTAATAGACAGTTTTCATACATAAGGCCCTATAACTTTTTATTTGACTAAACTATTCATCAACCACAAGCCATCACCCAGAAACACCCAGAAGTCATGGCTCTCAGACTGTGGAGATGCAAAAACGTGTTTTCCTTTTTGAAAACAAGTGTTTTTTTAATTGTTTTAAAAGCATAAAAACAAAAAAAAAAATAAAAAAAAATAATATTGCTGTAATTATATCACCCCTTTTTGAGAAAAAAACTGCATTTAATTCAGCTCCCATATCCCAGAAAAAAAAAAAAAATTTTAAGGTACAACTATGAAAAAACAAAAAAAATGCAATTTTTATAAAAACACATTTCTAAAAAAAATGTATACCTTTTTGTAAATTGTCCCGACATGAAATAATAAAGTTATCCCTTTTAGGCGAAAAGCTTTTTCCCCTCTCACCCCCCATTTCTAGGGCCCCCAATGCAAAAAAAACTTTTTAAAAAACACCTGCCACCCAAAAGGGGCACATACACCCCCAGATGAGCCCCCTGAGGGGTTTTGAATCCAAAATAGGGTTTTACTTCGGGTTAGTTTTCCCTTTTTTCTGGTTTTTTGGGGGGCTTTGCAAAGTGATATTGCACTCACCCACAATCCTAAATACCACTCCCTCCCATGTACGCCCTCCATGATGCGCCCAAACAGCAGTTTACACCCACATATTGGGTATTGTTGAACTTGCGTAACAAAATGTGGGGTGCTTTTAACATTTTCAGCTAAAATTGCTAATTGTTGGAAAAAAATGTTTTCACTTTTACAGCCTAACGCCACATCAGAACGGTACTGGTTCATAAAAAAATGTATATAGAACAATTTTCATTGAAATATAAAAAAAAATAAAAGACATTTAAAAAAATTATGTCTCCTACAGCAAACAAATGGTAGATGCAAGTTATAAACAATTTTGATGGATAAATAATCTGTCTTACTACGCAGGCCTTTTTTTGAAGTTTGAAAAAAGGCAAATTTTTCACTTTTTTCCAATGATATTTATATATTCATTCAAAAATAAACAGAGGGTTGTTTACAACTTTCTATTAAAAAAAGGGGGGGGGGGTGGGTGGTAAACCTAAAGCACAATGTGTCATGAGAAAACAATCTTTGAATCACATGAATAGTTAAAAGATTCAAAAAGTTATTTTCACATAAAGTCACACATGCCAGATTTCAAAAATGGGGCTCTGACAGGAAGGTAAAAACTGGTTGTTGCGGCAAGGGGTTAAAGTGTTGTCCCACTTTAAGGCTACATTCACACCTGTGATGGAGGTTCTGCTAGAAAACTCCATTGTAGACGTTAAAGGGAGACTGACACATAGGTTAGCACCTCTTGCCTGAGAAAGCCATCCCCCCCCAAGGCCCCCACAAGCTAGTGACATGACATAGCTGTTTCCAGCACCTGTGGACCCTTAATTCTGATAAGATGCAGGCAGTTTTCGAGCATTTACCACCCCTCAAAATCTTATTCTTGAGCAGGTGTTACCCCACCCACCAAAGGCATCCCGAGCCACTGTGTTATTCTCATGTTTCCTACTACCTACAAAAGTAATAGTCTATCAGTTGAGGTGGGCGGGGCTAGCCTCAGGTAGGGCGGGGTTTGAAAAACTGACACACTGAATACCCTTCTGGCTGAAAACTGCAAGATTTGGAGCATTAAATACACGAAAACCTAAAGCCTACTTACAGAATAAGGGACACAGGCGCTGAAAACAGCAGGTCTGACACTACGCACTAGCCTTGTTCTGGTGGCCCTCAGCCAGGAGGCATAATCTATGTGACCGGTTCTCTTAAAAACCCCTTAACCGACATTTGCCGTACTAAAACGGCAATGTCGGGTAGGGGTTCCCGTCAAATTGCCGTATGAGGTACCGTCAAGCGAATCTTGCGCGCTCACAGGCGGAGCGTGCAAGATCGCGCAATGAACCAGCGTATATTACAGGAGTGATCATGCCGCTACCCCCACGGCCGGGAGTGAGCTCCGCCGTGGGGGATTAACCCCGAAGCGCGACACGTGGTCGCGACAACGCGCTGCGGAGGTGCGGCAGGAGTGAGCTCCTGCCCGCCCGAGGATCGCGCGCAGTAAATGCGGCTGAGCGCCGCAACTGAGTCTCCTACCAGTCAGCCCGATGCTGAATGAAAGCAACCCGGGTTTGTCAGGTGACGTCACGATTGCCCACAATGCATGTGGCAGCGTGACTGACAGTTGCCAAGGAGACCAGCATACAGCAATAAAAGCATGGTATGCTGATCTCCTATAGCAATGAACGATCTGATCATCGTTCCATGCAATTCCCCCCTGGGGAAAAAGGGTAAATAGTGCGAAAAAGTAAAAAAAAGTGAAAAAAAGTATAACCACAAACACAACACAAAAAATAAAATAAAAACACTACATCGCCCTAATCTACTTCCCCCTTTTACAAACGCCAATCGC
Source organism: Phyllomedusa bahiana (assembly GCA_025379985.1). NCBI lineage: Eukaryota > Metazoa > Chordata > Amphibia > Anura > Hylidae > Phyllomedusa > Phyllomedusa bahiana. The sequence goes on along the minus strand of JAODAL010027563.1, from coordinate 33,574 downwards.
CCCAAAAAAAGATCAAAAAATAAATAAAGTACCCATATTATTGGTATCGCCCGGCGTCGTTAACGACTCACCCTATAAATCTGCATGTTAATGTAACCCGAACCGTAAAAAAACCTCCTCTGTAAAAACAGTCACAATTGCGATTTTTTGTTTCATCCTGCGCATACATAAAATGGGTACAAAGTCATTCAAAACACATATCAACATCAAAGTGAATGCCAATTAAAAACGCATTCATTCCGCAAAAAAAAAATCCTACACAGCTCTGTAATAACGAAAAATTAAAAAGTTTCCTGGCTAATAAGAAGATAGCGATGCATAAATATTGTTTTATACACAATAAAAACACATTTTTTTTTCAAAAAAATTGTGCTTTCCAAATTTAATAACTACATAAATTGGTATCACCATCAATCGTCTCAACCCACAAGAGTAAAATAACTTTGCTACGGAGATACTGCTCGGCTGAACGCTAATTAAAAAATAAAAATAAAAACACTGCTAGGATTGCAGTATATTCCTCAACCCTTCCTTCCAAAAAACGGATATAAATCGATCAAAAAGTCTTGTCCCCCTCAAAAGTTACCAATTAAAATGTCAACTCATCCCGCAAAAAAAAGTCCTATACCCTCTCCATAAACAAAAAATAAAAACAAGTTATGGCTTCTCAGACCGCTATGAATGCAAAAACGAGTTTCCTTTCAATAAAAGTTTTGTATTGTGTAAAGCAGTAAAACATAAAAAAAAAATATATAATGTGTATTCGCTATAATCGAATCAAACCTGCTGAGCAAACTAGCATGTCATTTATACCGCACAGTGAACCGCTGTAATAATAAAAAATAAAAAACACTACCAGGAATTGCTGTACTTGTACAAAAAAAGCCTCACAAAAACCTAATAAAAAGTGATCAAAGCATCACATGGCCCCCCCGTAATTGTACGCAATAAAAACATCAACTCATCTCGAAAAAAACAAGCCCACAAGCAACACTCCATATGCAAAAAAATTAAAAAGAAAGCATGGCTGTCAGATAGGACAACATAAAAACGCAACTTTTATAAACTCACTTCTATGGTGTAAAAGTAATAAAAACAATAAAAAACTAATATAAAATTTATATCAATGTAATTGTAACCGACCCCCATAGTAAAGTTATCCCGTCATTTTATCCCGTATGGCGAATACCTGTGAAAAATGAGGCCCCAAAACAATGGCGGAACTGCGTTTTCCCCCTCCATTTTCCATTGCCAAAATGCAAAAAAAATACTACGAACACGCTGTGCGCCCAAAATGCAAAATACACCCTAAGATGAGATCCCTGAGGTGTGGTTGAATCCAAAAAGGCGCAACTTCTGAAGGTTTCACCTGTTTCAAGTACTTTGGCGCTTTGCAGATGCAACATGGCCCCACCAATATCTGTGCGCCATAAGCCAATAGCCGCTCCCTCCCTTGTAACCCCCTGGCCATGGTTGCACAACATGCAGTTACAACCCACCATGTAGGGTATGCCGAACATGGAAATTGCATATCATAATTTTGGCTCTTTGTTCCAAGATTTCCTTGTAAAGATTAAACATTTCTCAGCTAAAATTGCAGATTAAGGAAAAATATATATTTTTTATTTCAGAGGAAGCCGAACCGCCTTAAAAAAAATTTTGAAACGCCTATGGGGTCGTATACACATGCACCCAGATATATTCCGTAATGGTGTAAGTATTCCAATATGGTCGTTTTTAGGGGTTTTGTATTAAGTTTTAGCACCTTAGGTGTCCGCAAACCTGAAATGGCCCCTAAATTAAAATTTAATGAAAATGAGTCCCCCAGAGTCCCCAGTAAGGTGCTCCCTCGCAATTCTGGGGTCTTGTGGGTATGAGGCAAATAATGCAATAGGGCCACATATGGGATATTTCTGAAAACGGTAGAATCTGGGGGAATCAAATATTTAATTTGCATATTCCCTGATCACATTTACCGTATATCTGTCAATAATTGTATAAAAATTGAAAATCAGCAAAAAAGTGAAATTTATGAAATTTCACTTCACTATTGCTTTATATCCAGTGTTCAACACCTAATGGTGTTAATAAACTTCCTAAATCGGTTTTGAAACTTTAAGGGGTGTAGTTTCTATAATGAGGTCATTTATGGGTGTAGCTAAACATACGGACAATCAAAAAAGTCCACTTAGAACTGGACTGGTCCCCTAAAAATATTTATATTGCAAAATTTTCTGAAAAATTTGAAAATTACTACTTACAACCTAAATTTCTAAGCCCCCAAAAGTCGTAAAAAAAAAAAAAACATTTAAAAAAAAGATGCGCAAACTACAGGCAAACATATGGTAGATGCCTTAGTTTTATAAACTATTTTGATGGAATAACTATCTGTCTTTCATGCAGAAAATTTTTTAGTTTGAAATTGGTAAATTTTTCACATTTTTTTTCACAATAATTTGATAATTTCTCACAAATAAACAATCATTTTGTTTTGTGACCAAATTTCTTACTATCTTAAAGCCACAAAGTGTACACGAGAAAACAAACTCTGAATCACATGAGAAAGTAAAAGTGTCAAAAAGTTATTCTCCATCAATAAGTGACACATGACAGATTTCAAAAATGGGGCTCCGTCAGAGAGGCCAAAACTGGCTCCGGCGGTAAGGGTTTAAAGACAGAAAAATAATAATGCATGCTGTGCTATTTTGTTCAGTTCAATGATGTACAGCAAGCTGGAAACCTGAGGGACTACATTACCGTCAATGCTGTTGGTGTCGTGTGATGAATCCAGCATCCCCACTATTTTCATTGTTCTGTCTCTACGACTTAGCATAATAATCAAAGGTAAATGGTCCATGTAAAATGGGTGCATCTTAGACTAGGTTCACTTTGTGTTATGAAATTATATTGGCAGGACTAATTGGCCTCCTGAATATATATACATACATACATAGGTGAGAGTTAAACTTGTAGTTAACAAACTTAGCTAGAACTCCAAAGCAACTGGTACCCTCCTTACAGAGATTGCCACTAAGTTGCAGGGCTCACATCGTATGAACTGCTGTGTTTATTGCTAACATGCCTTCTATTGAAAAGAGGTGCATTCCTGAAATATTGCTGTGAATAATATTATGGTAGCTTTATGTTGTGTTCATGCAGTTTCTGTGCAGCTCGGCAAGATAGCAATGGAAAATGATGCTCTTGTGCACCATGGTGGCTTCAGGTCGTCAGGTGGGGCCAGTATGGGAAGTCCCCTGAACAGAAGTGATTGGTCACTGGAAGAAAGTGTTAGTAAGTTGTAGTGAGTTTTTAACAGCACATAAAACAGGTGGTTCATGATATTAGGGCGACTAGGGTTGTGAAGTATAGCACTGAGCCGAGTAGTGAGCAAAAAGACAGAAGCATTCCTGTAATGTGTGATGAGCCACTGCTAGCATATGGGTGGACGAGACAAGAGATCCGAGCTGGTGCTGAGCCACTAAGCGTCAGACAGAGAGAGCTGTGGCTACGGAGATAACCCTGACTCGTGGACTGGTGTTTGTACTATGTAGAAAGGGACCTATGTGATACCCATCAGTGGTAGTGACTATAATTAACTGGAATGACAGAGGACTCCAGAAGGAGGAGTGAGACATTTGTGACATCTGAGTCAGCTGAGTGAATAGCACTAAAGCAGTACAGAGATTGAGTTTTACAGATTTATGAAGCAGACCTGGTACTACCTGAGATTGAGCTACATTGTAGCTTTCTTACACCTATCTATATGTTACCTGTAACTGCTAAGCTTAAAATGCCTCATTAAAGTAGAGCCATATTATGTCTTAGACCGTAATGACGGTGTCTGTGCCACTTTTCAACGGCATCATCATCTCAAAGAGACAGTCACAATTAGGATTCTTACAACAGCTGCCGATAAAGGTCACTGACACAAAGGGGTTGATATCCTCACACCAATTTAACCCCTCTTACAAACAAATGCAGTATTCATGGGTTATTTTGTTTAGATACGGTTGTATTAAACAGTGTAATTAACTAGGCTTTCCAATATCTTTAAAGCAATGATAACTGATACTGGCCAAACGTGCAAAAAGGACACTTTTTGGCACTTATCTGGCTAATGACATCCAATAAAGCCTATCTGAAAAAAATATTTTTATTTAACCTATTTAATTAGGTTAAAGATTTCCAAAGAGTATTAGGCAGATGCCAAAATACACCGTCTTATTTATGAAACAGAAAAATGGCCAACTTTCTTATTTAAACTAATCACAGTGCAGCTTTCACTGGCAACTACAGGCAACAAGAGCAATTATTCTGTTACACAATTTTGACAAATATGGCCCAGCATCTGAAACAAACTAAAAAGCTGTGCCAAACAGGACTCTAATTTTTAATAGGGTTTTCAGACAATCAAAAGTGCCACTTAAACAACAGATCATTGAAACATAAGCTGTTCTGGAACTTGAGTTTTTTTTTTTTTTAAATATTGGTATGCAAATACAAGATGGCCCATGGACAATACCAGTGCCACGCTCTTCGGACAAGGCCGCTGCCCTTTGTTCTGTTTCTCTCGACTGTCCATCTGTCTGGCAACATAGTGTCACCTTGTGTGCAGTGTTTCAACTTTATATTCCTTTCCTAAAAGAAGGGGAAAAATTCTATTGCCCCAAAACATGCGATCTTTATTCCAAAGTTAAAACATGAGCAGCATCAGGCAAACAAAAATGTAACAGCTTACACGTTTCAGGTCAATTTAGACCCTTAATCATGGTATGATTAGTTACATATGCAAAATAATTAAATAGAAACCATCAACCAATAGTATGCAACAAAAATTATCAAGTATATTAAACAGTTTAACAAAGCATATTGGGAAAGTTTAAAAACAATGAATACGTATGACAAGACACACTTTAATAATATAAGAGCATTGCGTCTATTCAATCCAGAAGGATCATACGCTTTGAGGAGAAAGCTCCAGTAAGCCTTGCGGTTGCGAAGCTTACGAACGTGATCTCCTCCTCTGGCAGGAAAGGTAACCCTTTCAATGCCTTGAAAACCAAACAAAAGGTATCACAAGCTTGTACGACAATAAAATGAAAAGAATCAGCAGATGCCTGGTGACCACATGACTGAACATCTGACAGGTGTCAGCGTACCCGAACCTTAAACTGGCACAAAGTACCTTGGACGTACCGCAGATGACACACAGTGCAAGTAGCACGATAAACCCCGAAAGCGGTATCACAATTGAAATAGCATTTGACATGATTAGTGATGTTGGTGACAGTAGACACAAATTGTTTTAATATATTAAGAAACTGACAACAAATGCAACTAGTATGGCCACATTTATAACAACCAGTATGATTCAGCCATGTTACACCAGATAAATGATCAGATGGAAGAAATGTTACCTACAGTGAGAGTGGATCTAGAGACACATCTGCAACCCTGCTGAAAAATAAAACGGTATTGGGGATCATTAAATAAAATTGGCAAATGCCTATAGAAAATATCTGAAATCTGTTTAAATTCATCCGTATAAGGAGTAGAAAAACATAGGAAATAGAAAACTATCCCTGCAAGACAATTTGGGTAATAGCTATAATTAAGGGTCTAAATTGACCTGAAATGCGTAAGCTGTTACTTTTTTGTTTACCTGACGTTGCCGAGATTTTAACTTTGGAATAAAGGTTGCACTTTTTGAGGACACTGGAGTTTTTTCCCCCTTTTTACGTTTTATTAGCACTCCCGCCTTCTGTGGATCCTCTGGTTGTGTGAGCTAGTTGTTTTCTTTAAATTTGTTTATCCATGAGCTTTGATCTGTGCTCCCCACTTTTGTTATATTAATTAATATCATGGCTACAGAAGGGCTACTGACCGAGGAGCTTGCGGCGCATAATAGTATGTCAATTTTCCTTAAAGGGCTTTTTTTTTTTTTTGCCAAGTATGGATTTACTCTCACTAACAGGCCTGAATTTGTGCTTGAAAAAGAGGGGGCGTTGTGTTTTCGATGGTTTAAAAAAAAAAAAAGTACCTCCTCTGTGATGTCATGCACCACCTCTTCTGCACGTTCCCGAGCTCAGTCCTCTGTAGCAGAGCAAACTTTGTTGTTTGCTAACATCACAGAGGATAACTATTGAGAACAATTTAATGTGTTTTATTTTATGCTCTTATCTGCCTCAGAGAAGACTAGCACTAGGCAGCAGCTTTCTCTTCATCCTTCATGGACACAGTGAGCCAAGGGATAGCATCGCATTTTTACTAAGATAATTACATTACAACCAGTGCATCTCTATCAGGAAACCAAAGGATAATTTTCCATGGTCCCTTCAAAGCAGCGGGTTATGGGGGTTAGAAGAAGGGCTGCGCAGGGATGTCTGCAATCTTACTCTGATAATGTATTATTAGAACTAGTGGATTCTCTATAGCAGGAGACAGAGACTTTTTCTTCCCCAGTCCCTAAAGCTGTTCATGTTTCCCTGCCAGGAATAAGAAGTGCAACAAATGCAAGCACTGCCGAGATCAGTGTCCTGGTCCTGTCTAATATAAAGGCACTAAGACCAAGGGCATCTAATTAAGGCTATAGCTGTCAGCAGGCCTCAACCTTTTTAATGACATATATTTAGAAAAGAGTTATTAAAATACTCAATTTGGAGACCCACAGTCACATTACATCGTGGCAAAACCCCTTTAAAGCTGTGGATGATTGCCGGCTCAGTTTGAATCAAGCTGCCTAGATTTTCAGTGACCCCGCATGAGACATTAATGATACTGTGGAGCTACAAATTTTGATGTCAGAACAGGAAAAGCATCTAGGTAAAGAGTTAAAGACATGGTGGGATTGGACTACTTTGGAAAATTATAGAGATAAAAATATGTTCTATGAGTATTCCGAATAAGAAAATCTCTTACCTTCACGTATGACACAGGTTTCCTAACTAATTGGAATAATATATTATCTAAATGTTTTTTTGAAATGAATTCAACTCATTATCTCTTATAAAACTATCTGTCTAATCAACTAGGAGATGAAATTAAAAAACGATGGCCAGGTAGAAAACATTGCCACAAGTTGCAGAGTACCGAGGAGTCAGCTCAGATCATATGGCAAAATGCAACATCCCAAATCACTTTTACACATAGTGACAAATGCTACACTAAAATACCGAGAAGTACAACTATCTAGTCTGCAACAGTTTTCATACATGTGCCCCATAGTGTCAGAAAGATGATGTTCTCCTTGGAGTAGTGAATAGTGATTGTGGAAGGCTATGTATGAAGTGGATCAATTAAGAAAAAGCAAGAGGCCTTCGCCAACAAGTACCCAGGAACAAAACCACCAGCTAATCTAGTTCGGAAATGGCATCAAAGCTGCTCCCTCGCTAAACATGAAGAAACTAAGGCTTCCATCGGTCAGGAAGGGTGAAGTTGTGCATGAAATTCAGCAGCAAATGGCAAGTAGCCACCAAAAGTAAACTCAAAGGGTGACATGTATGTATACTGGTGCTCAGACACCAATTTTTTGGTGCGCATTAGTAGTTTAGAATGCGGCAGAATGTATGAACCTGTTCTACTGCGGGTCATAGATTTATAGCGCTTTCTAGCTACTAAGCGACACTGCTGGCTCAGGCAAACCACTTTTAAAGTGGTTTACCTGTTCCAGCAGTAACGCGCCTGGATTTTCCGTACTAAAGCTATAAATGCGTAGATTCGTACGGTTGTAGTGTGACATGCCTCTAGCACGCCCCTGACCTTAGGCGCATTACAAAGTGAAGTGGGTACTTTCTAATGCACCTAATTTTGGAGTGCGCCTGATTAAAAATATAGTGAATAGGACTGCACTAGTTTCTGGCGCAGCCCCATACATACATGTCACCCAAAGTTTTAGCAAGTTGGTCTCACGAATGTGTCAGCGAGTGCTGAAATATCTCAACCTCAAACTGTACCGAATGACGTGTGCTAGAACTGTAAGAGCCCGATAAAGCTAAACACATAAATTACTGTAGTTGCTGACTATGTTTGCTGTCAGATATTTGGACCCATTGTTGTACTTCATGATGGATGAGCCTTAGTTTTATTTAATATGTCATATAATTTCCCAGAATACAAGGTACTGTTCCACTGAAAATCCCCATTTGACCCATGAAACACCACTTAATGACCAGAAAATCGGTGCTTGATGCAAAGTGTCAGGAACAAGAATAGTAGGCCCAATTTCCTTCACATTTACTGCGAATACCATGGTTTACTTGGACATCTTTGAACAGTTTTACGACCAACCAACACCAGAAATAAAATGTTCTGCTTTTTCCAACAAGATGGGGCAACATGCCACGCCTCATGTACTCATTAATAATAATAATAATAATAATCTTTATTTATATTTATATAGCGCCAACATATTTCGCAGCACTTTACAATGTAGAGGGTATAATTACAGACAAAAGACAGACATTACACAGTGAAAGCTACACAAGGTGTGAGGGCCCTGCTCGCAAGAGCTTACAATCTAAGAGGGCGCCTGGGGGAAACAAAGGGGGAGAAGTGCTAAATTTACAATGGCCCAACCATGCTTTATAAATATGGGGAGGTTTACATAAAAATTTGGTGAACCTGCCACTCATTGGCTCAGGTTCATGAACTGCATACAGAGGAACTATTGGTTATTATGGCCACCACATTCCCCAGACTTGTCCACATGTTTGTGGTTACATTTAAAACAGAAAGTGTATGCCAACAATCCACATACCCTGGATGAACTCAAGAAAAACCTCACAAACACTATCTGCATCATCACAGTTGAAGAGCAGCAAGCAGTATTAGCCAACATTCTCCGACATACCCAAAGGTGCATAGATGTAAACGGGAAGTACTCTCATCACCTTTTGTAACTTGTGGGTGTGTGCAATAAAAACAATCAGTTTGCTCATTCATCTTGTCACACTATGGCCAGAGGCAGGCTGCTTTGCCATGGTCACCCTGTAACTAGCTAATATTTCAATGGCTTGTGTTTGTTGAGTAATAGTTTTTACATGACCAATTAGCGATGCTTTAGCTGGTGGTCATAAACCTTACCTTTTTCACTAATTTTAGGCCAGATTATCAAAGAATTGCGCAATGATACTATGGCATGAAAATTGATTTTCTAATTGCAGTAACACACTATTACACTGACACTTGGAAAAGAGAACTCTTATAATGTGTAAGCTCACTCTCGCTCCAGCTGTAAAAAAACAAAATTTGTTAGATAAGATGCCAATTATGTTCAGGCATAGATTAATTTTCCCTAACAAAAAGCAAATGTTCTGTGAAGCAGAGAACATAGAAAACATCTACTTAACCCCATCTAATGAGAACTGTGTTTTTACTACGTGCTGAGAATGCACTCTGGGGACAGAGAAGGATACAGTAATGCCGTGACATGGAAGTGGGAAAACATGCAAGTCCTCATGCAAATAGTAGGCATAAGTTATTAAAGTACAATTACATTTGTCTCCTCTTCTACGTGCCCGCAAGATAAAATTAGGGATAAAAGAAACATAAAAATAATATAAAAGTATAAAACACATGCTACAATGCTTATAAAATAATTACCAAATAGAGAAAGATGTTTGGTAAAATATTTCATTTGTAGTTAGAGTAATCTATGTACAGAAACTAGCTTATGCCAATGACTAGTGTTGATCGAACCGTTCTACAAAAGTAAGGTTCTAGTAGAACTTCTCGAATTTTTAGAACTCGAACTGAAGATTTTACTGTTCGTTCAAGTAAAGTTCTAGTTTGACACGCCATTTTCAGTTTTGTTTTCAGCGGCTTTCTGCCTTTCTGCGCTTTTGGCGGCCATTCAATCAGTGCAGAGCACAGAGACGTGTCAAAAACGTCATCGCTGAGTTGCAGGGCTCTCATTGGCTGCTAAAATCACATGACCATGTTATATATATTTCACTGTATTGCCTTGTGAACGCCATTTTCAGCTCACTCGCTGTACTGTACAGACTGCTCTTAAATAGCATTTTCCTCTCCATAGACAGCAATAGTTAGGGAGTTGGGTATTGCTGGCTGCATCTTTCCCACACCCATAAGCTGTTATTTGGTGTCATTTGCAGGCTCATATAACACCTAACTCTCATATACATGGATATATATTATACAGAGTGCTTGGATTTGCTAAATCATACTCAGTGCCCAAAAGTTCAGTTTTTGCAGTTTTAGGGTTCAGTAATTGTATAACACACTGTCTCCAAATCTCCTATGTGTCAAAGGGGCTTTTGGGCCCCCTAAGGATGCAGGGCACCGTAGCAGCTGCTACCGCTGCACTTCCTATAGCTATGCCCCTTCTTGCAAGCTGTCCTCATCTTTTCACTTATCCATTGACAGGAATGAAGTATTTTAGTCTCTCAATTTTTTTCTATCACTGTTAGAGCCAAATAAAAATTAACCATTGACTTTAATGGGGTTCGAGTTCAAGTTCGAATAGAACCTCGAACCGAATACACTAAGGTTTTTTTTTAATAAAAAAAAAAGTGTTTTGTGGTTTAACTTGCTATTAAATATTCATAAAGGGGTTGCAGAAAGACAACACTTGCCCCTATAATCTATTTGTTCATGTGAACAATATGGAGCTCTTCTGGCCCTCATGAATTATGGCATTTCCCATTCACGTGGTCATAACAGGGGTAAAAACTGGATGGCCACTACTTCATAAAACAAAGAGTAATCCCCTCTCTTATATGTAAGTCGTCGTCTGTGGCAAAACTCTCTTTAATGATCTAAAGATATTATGTAGATGTTGAAAAATTAACACACACATCCTTACAGTGAGGTTGCTTGGGTCTTATTCCAGGAACAAAATGAACACGGAGTATAAAATATTAAGTTGCAGAACTGTCTGTACTGAAGAGCTATTTTGGATTTCAAAGAAGCCTTTATAAAGAGGACTGTCTATCCTCCTGACATAGTAATTAAATTATGCCTTCTGAAACGGATTCAGCACAGGTTATGTGAATACGGCAGTTTAAGGGTCCTCACACTCCCCAAGTTAACTTGCAAGATATATCAGTGCCCCATGGGTTAGAAATCACCACTTATTCATAGCTTTCCAAAATGCACCTTTTTACTTTCTTATTTAGGTATCACAACGTGACAATACTACATTATTTTAGCTAAAGATGATGCACAGAACCTGTATCTCATGCAGTCAAATGAGTCTTTTGTGAGTTTTGCATATGAAGTTTAGAGTCCTCTTTCCTTTATGAGCTAAGACTCCATATGTAGCAACACACCTGCTAATGGAGGACACGTCTCCTTTGTCAAGCATGTTGGTGGCCCACTATTTCATCTTTAAATATACAAAGTCACGTGATCTATATTTTGGACTTTCTATACCCACAGAACAATAGCCTATTTATGAAAACAGAAACATCTAAAAACAGTTGCCAAAGATATGTTGTATACATTCGTCAAATATACAATGTATTAATTGAATTTCTAATGTAACTCACTTGCATTTACTTCAATGGAGAGACCTCGCTCCATGGTAATAACTACACCTGCATCAGACATAGTACCATTTTCATGCCTAGACGGGCCCTTTATTTCAATAGGGAGATTTTAGTAACTGTGCCTGCATTAGCCACAGTATCGGCACTCTAAATCCTAGACAGGCCTTCTTTTCTTATTCATCTGGTTATAGCCTTACCCTCTACTTCTCATAACCTACTATTTTCTTCATCTAAAACAGAATATCAGCATTCTTATGCCTTGAAGGATCTTTTTCTTGTTCATCTGGTTATGCGATATCTGTAAGCTTAGACCAACAATTGGTAAGTATTTGCAAATGGGCATATACTTATAGAAAACTACTATCATCAGGAAAACATTCCAGTGACATCCCTCATTGAGAGCCTTAGAATATGTTCACACGGTGCATTGCAGCGCGTATAGTACGCTCCGCTATACGCCGGGTGCACTCTATGAGAGCTATGGGTTACCATAATTGCGCCGTGCATTTCATCGCGTATGATGCGCAATACGCGGCGAAATACGCGGTTAAATGCGCGCCAAAATAAGCCGTGTACACATACCCTTAGGAGCTCATGCTTCCAAACGTTTCTCTTTGAAGTAACTGTGTACTGACTATTTGGAGATCATTACCGTAAATTTCTTCCAGTACACACCATTTCAGATCATTATGTTGGTATTAAAAAAAAAAAGTGTCTGACAATTGTCAATTCACTAAACTTATGTTGAAGTTTGCTTCTCTCTGGTCTCTTGCATCATTTTGTTTTCATTTTGTTCATTTATTTTAATCTCCGATAGTCCTTGTTGCTTGTCCAAAATAAACTTTCCCACATGGGAATTATAATAGATATAACATTGTTAGTGTTCCATGTAAAAAAAAACCAAAAAAAAAAAAACCTTTTACTGAGATTGGATGTCCTTACATTGGATTGTTAATTCTATCCTATTTTATAATGCTTAAGCAATTTTGACAAGAGAGACACGGGTAGGTCCCTGTTTTTTGTGCTTAAAAATTGTTGGTTAGATTGTTTAGTTTAGTTTAGTTTGATATCAGAACCTACAATTTCGGCCACATGTATGAAAACTGTTATCCCTCCAAATTCTGTCACACATTCATCACTTCCTGCACTTTGGCAACCACAGGCACTTATCTATATATAGATGTATGGTTGCGATGGCAGGTTCATCCACTATTTTATGTATACTACCCCATATTTATGTAACATGGCTGGACCATGTAAACCAAGCTCTTGTCACCTTTTGTTCCACCCATACACCCTAATAGATTGTAAGCTCTTGCGAGCAGGGCCCTCACACCTCGCGTCTCATTTGTACGTAGCTTTTTTTATAATGTAATGTCTGGTTTGTCTGTGCTTATACCCTCTATATTGTAAAGTGCTGCGGAATATGTTGGCGCTATATAAATAAAGATTATTATTATATTATTATTAAACTGTCTAGGCCCTTTGACTCATCTTTCCTTTACGGTAAATAAATTTAGGAGTATAAGTAAACAATGATTCGTATCGTCGAACATTTTGCAAGATTTTCCATGATTTTAGGATAGAGTGTTCAATCAAACTTGTATGTGTCATAAGTTGATACAAAATCAATATTGGAACCATTAAGCTTTTTCTTCTTTCGTGTCTGTACACATTCTGTAGGGACTCTATCTACTTCGTGTCACACTTTTTCAATCTCTAACTGTGGATATCCTCTTGCTATAAGTGTATCAACTAAAACATATGTTTCTGATATTCATTATCAGATATCCTCCTGATATGTCTGTTAAGTAAATACTGCCCATGAAATTCTTCCTGGAAATGAACACATTTTCGGTCATTTTTTGCCGTTTTTCATTTTCCTGAAACCGCTAAAGAACGACTGAAAACAGATCCCATAGACTTTAATAGTAAAAACATTCTGTAGTCTCCACAGAACTATTTTTTAAAGCTGATTTCGGCTCCTGGTCGTTTTTTTAAACATTTAGCAAAAACGCCAGAATAGGTCAGAAAATTGACTATTGAAGTCTATGTAAACAGTCGGACGTTTTTTGGTGTGCATTTCTGCAAAAGAAACACGCCAGAAAACAGTCTGTTTTTGACATGCACTGGACAAAAAAGTTTTTGTGATTTGGTTTTCAGTGAGTTTTTTGTCCAATGCCATATAGGCCTAGCCAAAGGGTGCTTTCACACGGAGCATTTTTTGACGAGTTTTTGGGCAGAAATGTAAAGCATTAGTTGCTATGCTTTTTTTGCACAAAAAGACGGACCCAAAATGCACCAAAAAAGTGCTCCATGTGAAAGCACCCTAAATTTTGTGTTACTTTTTCTTAGTCACAGTCTGTCAAACTATGTAGTAGAAATATACACTACTGACCAGGGGAATGGTAACATTCAGATGTAAATTTATTAAGATGTTTGCAGAAAGAAGGAAAATATAATCCAGAACACGCTCTAGCATTGTTATATTAAGGGAATACAAGTACTAAAATAGACAAGTCAGGGGAGCTGATAGCTATCTATAAAAGGGCTGCTATTTGTCAGCTCTATATTGGATTTAGCTTACATTGTAATAGGAATATTCATAAATCCTTGAAATCTACATACATGTAAAAATTAAAATTTACAGTATACTGTTAAATTCAAGAATACTGAGACAAATTAGAAAATTAGTGATACAGTGTAGCAACATTCCAGACCCATATGGTATTATGCTTAAAAATTCTTTGCTAAGGAAAAGTAGTATTTTTGTCCAGCATTTTAGAAGTGCAGTGGTGGGTGTAAGCAATAAGGCAGCTTATTGTAAATTGAGACACAAGAGCCATACACAGTTGATTATTATCACCACTTCCCACTTTCGACATCGTCAGCATGTGGCTAATAAGGAATTAATAAGATGCGAGCTGGTTCGGTGGGTATATAATATGTGTGATAAGGTGTCTGCACACATATCTCTCATGGCTGTCATCGATAAAAGGGGTGTTGACTACTGGCTTTGAGGCCAAGGTTTGCGGTATTTATAAAATGCATAGTTTGAGAATTGTTCAGGTGCTGCTGTGTTGAAATTGTATTATGAGTGGACAAAAGGTACCATTTTGAATAAGCAACATGGAAGCTGCCAACGTGGAAACTGAAAAGTGCTACAAAGGTACACAAGTGTGTACCGACACGCTACAGTGGAGCAGCTCACTGTCAAAATGAGTCAGGAGGCTACCAGATGTGTGTCTAAAACAAAAGTTAAGTAAACCCTACTATGGGGTTCCCGAAGCAGACAGATGGTCACTGCACCTCTACTAACCAAGTTGTATTGGACAAAAAGGTTTCACTTCTTAGGTCAGAATCAGAATTGGGCAATACACTACGTGGAAATCCCTAAAGAAGCATTTATGCTATCTATCATACATGAAAAAACTTTGAGACTCTCGGTTCACATATTTTGATCAAAAGATGTTTAAGCTGCCCACGACTTTCAACGTGATCTCAAAATCGGGCAGTCCTATGCTATCTTTACCTCTCAATCGAGCCAATCAGGCCTCCCACCGGGTCAACCGACCTCCATTATTCAGAGAGAAAAAATAAAAAACACCCAACCTGCAAGCTGCCCTTCTTATGACAGCCTGTGAGAGTGGGCGGGGACAGAAACCCAAAATGGAAGCACCCCTTCCTTCCCATATAGGTTAAAATCAATGTACACCAAGTATAAACGTATGTTTCTGCACACAAAAATATTTCTGAAAAAACGTATGCAAACCTGTGTGCCACTGGCAGGACTGCGGCACATATGTAATTATACATGTACACACACAGACCACCGCCAGCGGCACACTACTGCAAAAAGGGCAATACACTACGTGGAAATCCCTAAAGAAGCATTTATGCTATCTATCATACATGAAAAAACTTTGAGACTCTCGGTTCACATATTTTAATCAAAAGATGTTTAAGCTGCCCACGACTTTCAACGTGATCTCAAAATCGGGCAGTCCTATGCTATCTTTACCTCTCAATCGAGCCAATCAGGCCTCCCACCGGGTCAACCGACCTCCATTATTCTGAGAGAAAAAATAAAAAACACCCAACCTGCATGCTGCCCTTCTTATGACAGCCTGTGAGAGTGGGCGGGGACAGAAACCCAAAATGGAAGCACCCTTTCCTTCCCATATAGGTTAAAATCAATGTACACAAAGTATAACGTATGTTTCTGCACACAAAAACATTTCTGAAAAAAGGTATGCAAACCTGGGTGCCACTGGCAGGGCTGCGGCACACATGTAATTATACACGTACACACACAGACCACCGCCAGTGGCACATTACTGCAAAAAGGGCAATACACTACATGGAAATCCCTAAAGAAGCATTTATGCTATCTATCATACATGAAAAAACTTTGAGACTCTCGGTTGAGAGGTAAAGATAGCATAGGACTGCCCGATTTTGAGATCACGTTGAAAGTCGTGGGCAGCTTAAACATCTTTTGATCAAAATATGTGAACCGAGAGTCTCAGAATCAGAATTGAACCCCCCCATAATTGGCAAGGGATTGCTTGCTGGTGGTGGCAGCATTATGGTTTGGGGATTGTTTTTGTGGCATTCTCTGGGCCCAGTCATCCATTTGGAAGGCGCACTTAGTTGATTTGGTTATGAATCTAACTTTGCAGATTACATACACCCATACATGCGTATTGTCTTCCCTGGGACGGATAGGATCTTCCAGCAAGACAATGCGACATTGCATGACCAAGACTTCCAAGTACTACCCTGGCCCCCTTATTCCACAGACTTGAATCCAATTAAGTATCTGTGGGACCACATTGATGGTCATGTTTGCTCTAGCACACTTGAGCAGCTGTGGCTCCAGATCTGTGATACCCTACTATAACCTTATTACTTGCTGCACAAGGTAGTTACACTTGATATTACCTGTTGGTCGACTCAACTGTGACTCACGTGTTCCTTAGAATAGCATGTACAAATACAATTATTAAATAAAGCCACTCTGCATTTCAAGACATATGCTGGAATAACATATCATTGTGTTACTATGCATCTAATGATATATAAAAAAAAAAATTGAGACATGTTGTTTTGTTATCCTTCTACCCCACAAGTTCTCATTTGAAGCAATATTTATTTACCTCTGGGGAGTAAAATGACAAAAGCAATGTAACGTTACCTCACTGTAGTAGACATCCAACATGCCGGCGTCTTCCTTCATGGCTGCCTCCTCATCGATATTGGGGGTGATCTTCTTGAATACTGAACAGCCACTGTGAAAGAGTTCTGATTTAAAAAAAAAAAAAAAAACAGGATTATTCTATTTGCAAAGTAGCCATAGAAGACATTTCTCAATAGCATGCTGGTATGCCTCCAGTATAATTAAAGCAATTTATGCAAAGCTTTCTGTCTTTTTTTTTTTTTTTTTTTTAGTAAATATGGGTTGTCTAGTTTACAAAACCCATTTGAAAATACCCTATGAGGAACTTCTGAGTTATAAGGGGGTTCTTCTGTTCAGAATCCTCAGCCCTTAGGGTGCTTTTACACAGCGCAATTTTGGTGCAGTTTTAACTGCGCTCCAATTGAACTGCCTTTATTACCAGCAAGCTTCTTTCACTTGTCTAAATTGTTCAGAAAGGTGTTTCAAGTAAGTAATCAATTACTGTGTTTGAAGTCTTGTGTATTACCAACATAATAATTGATTACTCACTTTCCACACAGTTTAGATAAGTGAAAGAAACTTGCTGGTAATAAAGGCACATAATTGGAGCGCAGTTAAAACTGCCCCAAATCTGCACTGTGAGAAAGCCCCCTTCGTCATTGGAGAACAATCACAAAGAGCATTTCTGGCTCTGGAGGACCTGACCTGTCTTATATTACACAAACACTTCATGGATTTTGATACGCACTGTGTAATGCCTCATTTTCGATGCGGGGGCGCTGCAAGGAAACTAAGCAATTACTGCCAGGTTTCCCCATGAATTTCAGCTCATTGGTGGGGACTCCTGCAGGGGGATTCTTTATAATACACCTCATGTCATGAAATCATTCTAATATCTTCTAACATGCAGGGATTGTCCGAAGCAGAGAACCCTTTTAATAGTATTTCACGGGTGACAGGTGCTTGGTCACAAGATAATCACCTTCATAGTGTCATAAACTAATAATAGTACACATTAGAACAGGCCATCTAAATTAATTCAGAAATGTAAAACTTACTTTTTCTGTAGAGGAATTCAGAAACTAGGGCAGCTACATGAATGCAACACATTGCAGCCTAGATAAAACAAAAATCGTTTTCAGATCAGTTTCCCAGACAAATTTAATTTCAGATAAACATTTCTTTCCTGAAATGTGTTAACAGATACTAATGGTGATCCACATGATGCATATTAAGCTACTCCGGTAATAAAGAAATAATTCCTTCGGCACCACTCTGATTTCAAACAGCCAAAAAATGCATAGATATATACAGTTCCAAATTTTCATACGGTACAGCACATTTTACCAAGATAGAGGCGGTGCTTAGTGAATATAAAGAAACAGTCACTTGTAGAATACTTTTGTGGAGAAGAAAACTTCACGGCACTCACCAAAGGTAATATAATAAAAACCTTACTTTATTCGGCAACTTGTCTCCATAAAAAAAGAGGCATACGGGATACAGAAGACCACGCCAAACTTGACAGACCGGCAACAGCTGTTTCGCATGTAAACACACGCTTCCTCTAAGCCTAAGTTTTCTTCTCCACAAAAGTATGATGCATATTACAATACTGACCCAGAAAGCAGAAGCCTTATTGACGATTGGTCTTGAGAGTGTAATGCCCTTAAACATTGCAATCTCAGCACAAGTGTGCTATCAGCTGTAACTTTGAATCTATGGACTAAAAGTGAGATCACAGCACTTGGAGGGTTACCAGCGGAGCATTAAAGGGGTTGTCTCATATCAAAGTATCATAGGATGCAAGAATGAAATAATGCTGCTTTGCTCTGTCACTTCCTGGTCAAGCTGTCTGTAATTAGCATATGAGCTCCATGTACTCAGACTTCTCTATTTATTAGTCTAGATTAAATAAATTACCTTCTCTGAGGTCCAGAGAAGCTTCTGAGCTAATGTAAACAGTAGAGTAATTACTGTCTTTTGTCTGTAAGACCAGATAAACAAGCTCTCACTGCCTGAAGTTCTCTGTGCTGTGACCTGTGTAATGACATCACTCCCTGCTATCAGATAGAACAAACAGCAGGAGGGGAGAAGTACACAGGGCAGTCACTTGGGAAGCTTAACAAAAAAAGATGAACAAAGCAATATATTTGGAAAACGTCTTCATTTAGAGTTCGCCAAACATTTTGAAAGCTATTCTTTGTAGTGAGACAACCACTTTAATGAAGTCCTCAATTGGATTAGCAAAGTGCAGGTTTATGCAATTTGCTTTATGTTGCTACATGATTCAATATTATTGCTATCGCTAATTTTGATTATGTGGAATAGAAGAAAAGATTTTGGACTAATAAATGGTTTACAGTTGCAGGATTAAACAAGTTACAGAATTGGTTTAAGAATATGTTTTAGAGGCAGCCTAACACTTTTAGTTGGGATATTCAAAACAGAACAGGGCGAGTTTTTTTTTTTTTTACATGTATACGACACATTAAAGGGGTTGTCCATCCCATAAGAAAATGAAAAGGTCAGCTCCTGGACCCTCAGCAAAATGAAAAACATTATACTTACCTCCCTTCAGTCCATATCTCCCATGTCTACTGTTGACATTGCGTCACTTCACGGTGGTTGGCAGCAGCGGTCATGTGCCTCTACTTACATCACTGAACGGTGATGTAAATTAGTGGCATGTGACTGATGCAGCCAATCAGCAGCTGTGATGGTGACTTCCTAATTTGGAACTAAGGGTGCTTTCACACAACCGCAGTTTTGGTGCAGTTTTAACTGCGCTCCAATTAAACTTCCTTTATTACCAGCAAGCTTCTTTCAGTTGTCTAAATTGTTCAGACAGGTGCTTTAAGTAAGTAATCAATTACTATGTTTGAAGTTTTGTGGATTACAAACACACTGATTACTCACTTTCCAAATAGTTTAGATTAGTGAAAAAAGCTTGCTGGTAATAAAGGCAGTTTAACTGGAGCGCAGTTAAAACAGCACCAAAACTGCACTGTGTGAAAGCACCCTAACGGCACATCAACACAAGACCAGGGAGATGTGTCACTGGAATCGGTGACCAGAGGAAGGTGGGTATAAGGTTTTTTTTAAGTTTTATTTGGACTACCCCTTTAAATATACTTTTATACTTTATGCCCTTTTTATCTATAATCTTTTTAGAAATGATAATATATAGCATGCTGCTATACTCCAAACTACATAAACTGACAGTTTTATGTGATAAAATAACAGCTCATGGTTTAGTAGCTCAGTGGTTGCTACATGTTGAGTTTGTAGATTCTACTTTCTCCTCATGTTTGTATTTTTCAGGTATCCTCCCATATTCCAAAAACACACTGATTGATAATCGGTTTCCCATGAAACTGTTCCTGGTGGGATGTGGACATGATGGCCTACTCTTAGGACAAACCATCAGTGCATGATAGGTCTGTGTCAACCCTGGAACCCCCACTGATTAGCAGATTGATTGGAGCTGTGTCTGGTGAGCAGCTCAGCTTGCAAATTTGAACAACCAACAAAGGAGCTGGTGTGCAGTCTGGGACTGGCCCACAGGGGAATAGGGGAAACGCCCGGTGGGCGCTTAACTGCATATGCATTCTTTGAAAAGGCAGAGAGAAAGAGGAAAAAAGCAAGAGGGAGAGCATAAGAGGCATGTACAGTAGATAGAGGGTGGGTCCCCAGAACAAAATTCCACTGGTGGGCCTTATATACCCCAGTCCGACACTGCTGATGTATCAGGGCTCCTTCATTTTACTGATTGTGGGGCCTCCAGGGGCTGAACACTCATCAATCATGCATTCAAGGCCATAAATTAAAAATCTCTGTGTTTATGTTCTTCTCTTGGCTTTCAAATTCCAACCAAAATACCCGAGCTGTCATAAAGAACATGGAGTTGACCACACACAGTTGAAACCAGAAGCTTATATACACTATATAAAGAGACACATATGCATGTTTTTCTCACTATGTGCCATGAAATCAGAATAAACTTTACCCGTTTTAGGTCAATTAGGAACCAAAATTATTTCTATTTGCCAAATGCCAGAATAATGAAAGAAAGATAATTTTTTTAGGCATTTTTACTACTTTCTGTAAAGTCATAAGTTTACATACACTAGTATTACTTTGCCTTTAAACAATTTGGGACAGCCAATTTGATGATGTCCTGTTTTTGGAAGCTTCTGATATTATACTTGCACACCAGAAACACTGTGCTTCTGTGTGTAACATCATGGGAAAGTCTAAAGAGATAAGATATCAGGAAGAGAATTGTGGACTTTCACAAATCTGGATCATCGTTGGGTGCAATTTCCAGATACCTGAAGGTGCCTCGTTCATCTGTACAAACAATTATACGCAAGTACAAACAAGATGTCCACCACCCGCTCCTCAGGAAGGAGAAGGGTTCTGTGTCTCAGAGATGAATGTGCTTTGGTCTGACATGTGCATATCAACCCAAGAACAAAAGCAATAGACATTGTAAAGATGCTGATGGAAGCTGGTAGGATTGTTTTATTATCCACGGTGAAATGAGTACTGTATCAACATGGGCTGAAAGGCTACTCTGCTAGGAAAAAGCCATTACTCCAACAGAAACATATAAAAGCCAGATTAATGTTTGCAAATGCACACAGGAACATGTCCTGTGGTCTGACGAAAATAAAATTGAACTGTTTGGCAATAATGACCACTGTTATGTTTGGAGAAAAAGGGAGAAGCTTGGAAGCCTAAGAACACCATCCCAACTGTGAAACACAGGGTTGTCAGCATCGTGTTGTGGGGCTGTTTTGCTGCAGGAGGGACTGGTGCACTTGAAAAAACATGTGGCATCATGAAGAAAGAAGATTATGTGGTAACACTGAAGCAACAGCTCAAGATATCAGCCAGAAAGTTCAAGTGTGGGCAGGAATGGGTCTTCCAAATGGACAATGACCCGAAGCATACAGCCAAATTGGTTACAAAGTAGTTTAAGGACAACCAAGTCAATGTTTTGGAGTGGCCACTACAAAGCCCTGGTCTCAATCCTATTGAAAATGTATAGGCAAAGCTACAAAGGCAGTCATACAGTTTAAGGGCAATGCTACCAAATACTAATGAAATGTATGGAAACTTCTGACTTTGCAGAAAGGTAATAAAAAATGATTTCATGTTATTGTGATTTCATGTGTCTTTTTTTATATAGTGTACGTAAACTTCTTGTTTCAACTGTATGTGTTTACTTCTGTGTGAGTTTCAAGTACAGCCAAGCAACTGAACAAATAGAGCTGTACACACTCAGCCACTTCTCCATTCCTGCGCAACCACATGAGAAAGTCTTCAAAAGGAATCTATCGACATTTTTTTTCTAATTAAAACACGATACAGTCCTTATTTTTTTCTTCTCACTTTTCTGTTTTTTTTCTTATTGATATTTTTTATTTGTTTGTTTGTTTTGGGTTTAATGAGGGCCCCCATCTTGCCCCCAGCGTTTTGACAGATTTAGAAAAAAATGCTTTACAGTAGAAATTGGACCTAAAATTAGGGGTCACCTTTCAATGTAATCCTCCCCTTGTTTGAAAATGAGAGACGGGCTAAAAATTTTTTTTCTGTTTTACAGAATGGGAAAGTTTCAGGCTATTTTTTGGGGCCAAGGGCCAAAGTAAAAACTGCAGGTTTTTCAGGATTTTTTTTTTAAATTTTTTGATAGTGAGGGGGAAAAAATTAAAAAAAAAATTCAAAAAAATTTAAAACTTTTAAAATTTTTTATCATAAACAAAAGTTTAAAAAATGGGGTCATTTTCTGCAAATGCTTTCCCCTTTTACCGCATATGACACGAGTACGTCAAGTCCCGGGAAAGGGGGCTTTGAGCAGGATGGGCGGGCGTGATCCCACTAATGGGTGCCGGGTTTGTTAGCTGCTAACTGCAGCTAACCCTCAGCAGTTACAGCCCGGGATGAGAAACTTGCTGTCTCTTTTCCCTCCCCTAAATTTGGGGGGCCCTGTGGTAAAAATTGCGGGCCCCCGAGGGGTTTAAACATGGCAGCTGGAAGTCTTGTGCGGCTTCCATCGCTGCCATTTTTCCCTGTTTTCCCCTACTTTCCTCCCACTGGCGGGGAATAGAACACCCCCATTTTTTTTTACACCCAAATTTGCATTGGGGTGAAGTACCCGGGGGGGAATTTAAAACTTAAAGTAAAAAAAAAAAAAAAAGTTTTAAAGTGTGAGAAAAAAAAAAAAAAAAAAAAAAAATTAAAAACCCCCCCCCCCCTTTGCCATTTTACAAATAAAAAAATAAAATAATAAAAAGGGTTAACATATTTGGTATCCCCCCCTGGTAAATTCCGATCTATTAAAATAGAAACATAATTTACCCCTACCCCATAAAAAAAAAAATATTCCAAATGAAAAAAAAGGGGTTTTTTTTTTGGTCTTTTCGTTTTCCCCAAAAAAAATTGGAATAAAATGTAATAAAAAAAATTTGTTTTACTTTCCCAAACCCGGGGTTACCAAAAAAAAATTACACTTCAGCCCTCATAAAAAGCCTCATCACTCAAGTCCGTATATGTTAGTACAAAAAGTTATTGGTCTCAGAAAATGGCGTTGCCGTGCAAATTTCAAAATTAGAATGTTTGGAATTTTTTTTTTCCGGGAAAAAAACATAACCCAAAATCGTAAATGTTTTGGGAAATTTTGGGGGTTTAATCAATTTTAGAAACAGAAACACATCTTTTTTCTGAAGATAAAGCCATTTAAAAACAATACACTTCCACAAACATGGTTCATTTTACCCCACTTAGAATTTTTTGTGGTTTTCCAGCATATTCTATGGTACGATGAATGATACCATCAAAAGTTTTTAAATTTTCCCCCAAAATAAAAGCCCCCATTGTCTCTGGGAGAGGAAAAAAAAAAAAGTTATGGCCTGGTAAAGGGGGGGGAGGGAAAAACGATTTGGGAAAAAAAAAATAGGCCCTGGGCGTTAAGGGGTTAAGTAGTCGAATTTTGAGCTGAACCAGCAAAACAAAAAAAATTAAAATAGGAATTGGGTAAAATTGGGAAATTAAAAGGAAAAATATTTTGAACCCAACCTTTAAAGGAAAAAATTTTTTTTGGGGAAATTTTTTTTCCCCCCCCCTTTTTTTGGGGAAAGGGGGGGTTTTCCCCCCCCCCCCCATTTTTGGGGGTTTCTACGGGGGGGGTGCAAAATAAGTTATAAACAAATTTTTTTAACATGCCATTTGTACTGGACATGGGCAGAACATGAAAGAAATTCCCATAAGGGGGAATTTAAAATTTTAAAGGGGATGTCCCCCCCAGAAAGAGCCCAAAAACCCGGGCGGATTAAAAAGACCGGGATTTTTTCTCTGTTTTTGCGGCCCTGCACATTGGGCCCCAAGGGGGGCGGCTTTTCTCCGCGGGTTTGTGGAGAAAAACCCCCCCCCTTCACATTTGGGCTGTTCATATTCCGCCCCCAAAAAAAAGGGAAGAATGAAAATTAAATTTAATCTTTTTCGGGGCTGCCCGGGGGTAATAAAAAACGCCGGCGGAAAACCCCTTTTCCCCTTTGAGGTCCCTGATTAAAGTTTTTACCCGGGTTTACAATTTGGTTTTTAAAACTGGGGAAAACCCTTTTTAAAAAAAACGGGCGTGGGGGCCCAAATCTTTTTAAAATCACAAAACACCCCAGTGGGGTTTTGCTTTTTTATAACCCAAGGATAACCCTCTAGAAGACACCTACCTCTGAGTAGTCTCCATTTTTTTTTTGGAAAACTTGGCCCTTTTCCCTCCCGCAGGGCTTCCTAAGCTCAGGGGTTCTGGCTTTTGACTTTGGCCCGGGTGTATTTCCGGTCTTTCCAAAATGTTGGATCTCTCTGTGTCCTTCATTGAGCTGTTGCCCTGAAGACTGTTTCGGGGAATTTTTTTTGTCAGATCTTTCACTTCTGAGGGAAACGCTGTTGCCTGTGAACAACACTTATGTGTAAGTACAGTAAGTGCTGGCAATAACATAGTTTGTACTTATGTATTATTCTTGGTTATTACTTTAGTCTATAAGTAGTAACTACTTTTTCCTTCTTCAAACAGTAGATATGAGAGTAATAATCAGTGGCTTTTTTAATATTTTCAGCAAATATATGTAACACTTATATGTTTTTCCTTTCCCAATTTACACAAAATTTCCCTTTGATCATAAAAAAATAATGAAAAAATAATTTCACTTTTTTACCCTCTGACTGATGCAAAGGATTTAAAAAATTACCTTAAATGGGGTTTTTAAATTTGGGAGTTTTCACAGAACCTGCTCTTCACAGCTGTCTTTAGGTTCCAAATTTTGTGCGGCCCATTTAGAGTTTTTTTCAGCTTGAATTAATTTCAGTCTGGGTAGCTCCTATTACTAGCTGGGAGTATTTGAGGGACATTATTAAAGGAGGAGTTATGAAAAAATCACATTGTCCAAGTAGCAGAGCTGTGTTTATCAAAAGAGGAAGTTCCTAATGGGAGAAAAAATGTACATACTGCCAAGAAGATACATTGTTATATTTGTATTTACAACCCGAAAATTTAAAAGTGTCACGAGACCTCCCGCAGAACATGACTACTGAGCTCTCCAAGTAACTCTAAAGGGTCAAAGTTTCTCTCAGTGAACTCTTGTCCTGCTGTGAGAGAGGGAGTTCACCAACCCAGCTGATGCTAGTGCAAAAAGAGGTGGTTGGTAACCTAGAGAATCATCTGTAAACAAGCAGGAGATAAAACGGTTCTGTCTTTGAAATAAAGCAAAATCAGAACAACCATATATTTGATAAGAAAGTTTTTTTTAACTTATTTTTTTGTCTACATGTTAAAAGAAATAAACCATTAATGACATTAACATAGAAGCAGTTGTCTCACTACAACATGTAGGGATCAGTAATTAAAGTGTTTTTCCAACTACATTGTTTTAATTTTTGGCTTTATTGATGAGATAAGATAGACACTATTTGCTCTGAGTGCACACAGGTCTCTCCCTTTCTTTCTTTGCTCTGCGTTATCTGATAGCAGGGATAACTTTACCACAGGTCGGACTGTGTGTTATCTCAAACAAGTAATTAGTCTTCTTTGTTTATTTACTTTGTTCTCTGTAGCTCTCTGCACTTATAGACAACATCTCCTGCTTTCATGTCAGTGATATTAGAGGAGCTGTGAATACCCAGCTGATCGCCCACAGTAGCATGTTCCAGAGAACTGGTAAGGCACGTGTAAAATCTTGGAGATGGGCATGGTAGGTTCGGATGATTGAGGAATGTAAATTGATATCATCAGCAGAGCTGAGACACCTGGTAGGGTGGTAGACAGAGATGGGGGGTGATGTAGGGGGGTGCAGCGCTGTGGAGAACTTTAAGGGTGAAGGTGATTAGTTTATGTTGTATTATGTACTGCATGGGCAACCAGTGCAGTGACATACAGAGTAGAGGCATCAGTATAGCGGCTGGAAAGAAAGACAAGTCTGGCTGCTGCATTCAGGACAGATTGGAGAGAGGAGAGTTTACAGAGAGGGAGACCGATAAGCAAGGAGTAACAGTAGTCAAGACGAGAAAGAATAAGAGCAACAATGAGGGTTGAGTTGTTTCCACAGTGAGAAAAGGACGGATTCTGGAGATGTTCTTGAGGTGCAGATGACAGGAGCGGGCAAGGGATTGGATATAAGGGTTGAAAGACAGATCAGAATCTAATATAACAGTGGACCTGTTGCCTAGGAGTTATGGTGGTACCACACACTGAGACAGAAATAGCAGGGTGGGGTTGGTTAGAAGATGGCAGAAAGAAAAGAAGTTCGGTTTTAGTGAGGTATAGTTTGAGATGGAGAGAGGACATTATGTCCGAGACAGCGGACAGACAGTCACTGGTGTTTTGTAGAAGGGTAGGAGTGATGTCGTGGGAGGAGGTGTATAGTTGAGTGTCATCAGCATAGAGATGGTACTGGAAGTCAAATCTGATGATGGTTTCTCCAACAGGGGCTGTGTAGAGTGAAAAAAAAGAGAGGACCTAGAACCGATCCCTGAGGAACCCCAACAGCAAGAGGGAGAGGAGGTAGAACTGGAAAATGAGACACTGCAGGAGTGGTCAGAGAGGTAGAATGAGAACCAAGAGAGAGCGGTGTCCTGTAGGCCAATAGCGTTGAGCATGGTGAGGAGAAGGTGGTGATCAACAGTGTCAAATGCTGCAGAGAGATCCAGAAGAAGCAACAACCATTAGTTGCTCTGTGATTTAGCTGTGAGGAGAGCATTACAGACTTTAACTAGAGCAGTTTCTGTGGAGTGTAGGGTGCGGAAACCTGATTGTAGAGGATCGAGAAGAGAGTTAGCCGTGAGATAGCGGATTAGGCGAGAGTAGACCAAGCGTTCCAGGAGTGTAGGAAGGTTAGAGACTGGTCGGTAATTAGCAGTGCAAGATGGGTCTAGAGTGGGTTTTTTACTAAAGGGGTTATGATGACGTGTTTAAAGGAAGATGGAAAGATTCCAGATGAGAGAGAGAGGTTGAAGATTGCAGTTAGGTGGGAGAGGAAAGCTGGAGAAGTGGACTGGACAAGGTGGGGAAGGTGGTGGAGAGAGCAGACAGAAGTATGGATACTTCATCAACTGTCATTCGGTCAAGGCCTCAGAGCAGCCTATGTGCGGGGAGGGACAGGATGGGTATTACTTAGGGATTGAGATGCAATGTTTTGCCGGAGACTGTTGATTTTGTCTTTGAAGTGAGTGGCCAGGTCTTCAGCACAGAGGTCAGTGACCGGAGCCTGAGCTTTAGGCCTGAGGAGGGAGTGGAAGGTATCAAACAGGTGTTTTGGGTTGTTGTGCAATGTTGAGATGAGGGAGGTGAAATATTCTTGCTTGACGCGGTGAAGAGCAGTGTGGTAAGTCCTGAGCATTAATTTGTAGTGGAGAAAGTCTGCAGGTAGCTTTGACTTTCTCCACAGAAACTCAGCACACCTGGAACATCGCTTCAGATGGCGAGTCTGAGGCATGTGCCAGGTCTGCCGGCATCTGACTCTGGTGGTGCAGTGTCTGAGTGGTGCCAATATGTCCAGGGTGGTTGAGAGAGTTTCGTTGTGATGTTTGACAGCCAGGTCAGGACAGGAGAAGGAGGAGATTAAGGCAGTGAGGACTGGTGTCTATGAGTTTCTGGGCGTGCATGGAGTGGAGATTTTGGAATGTGTGATGGGCAGGTGTGTCCAGAGGGGGCTGAGAATTAGTGATATTGAAGGAGATAAGGTTGTAGTCAGAGAGCATGTAAGGAGAATTAGTGAGCTTAGAAATTGATGAGAGACTACAGAAGACAAGATCAAGAGAGTGCCCATCCTTGTGGGTGGGAGAGTCTGTAAATTTCAAGAGGCAAAGAGAAGATGTTATTGAAAGAAACTGAGAGGCAGAAGGAGACATGGGGTTGTCAATGGAGATGTTGAAATTACCCTTGATGAGTGTGGGTATTTCGGTAGAGAGGAACAAAAAGCATGTTTGACTGATGGAGCAGATTTCCACTGGTCCAAGGCGATATTTTTTTTAGCACAATACACTTACCAATATCCTTAATAATTCTATAATTGTTCTTATTGTTAATGATAATTGCCATGGTCAGCTTTAAACAATGATCCACAGTCACTTCCAGCAGGCAGATATTTACTAGCGTATTTCTGACACTTCAGGATCATTATGACTTAATTTCCTCTATAGTTCTGAAGCAATATTAAGCAAGGGAATTTCAAATACATTTTAAACTCATAACTGAATAAATAAATGTCCTGAGAAATACCTTCATTGCTCTGTCACTGTTTGCAAAATTGTTAATAATAGAAAGTGATTCCTGGAACCTGGATCCTCCGCTAAGAGCCACATCTGCTATTAGCTGGCTTACAGCAATTATGATCTAAAAACCAAAAAGCAGATGCATATCTTATTATAACAATTATTATTATTCACCATTTCCATATTAGAACGTCACATTTTATATATTTTATATCTACATAAGTATAATATATTTGAATGCATCGCACAATATCATATATATAGTGCGATGCATACAAATATATTTTACTTATGTAGATATAAAATATATATATATAGTGTTGGTGCGACCTTAGAAGATCGCATTTCTCCACCACTAGATGTTCTGCAGCAGCTGAGTTCCAAGGTATGGGTTACCAAGTTGCTGTCTGTCAGTAGGAAGATCAGCAGTCTGGCAAGGGTAACCAGGAGTTAATTACTCAGGTGGTAATTAGGGGAGTTGCTCAGCTGCTTGTCCAACTCAGAGGCCTGTTAAATAGTCTGGTCTTCAGTGTACCAAGGGGGAGTGTGGCTCACAGTCAGTGGAGGACGCGTGCAGGCCTTGCCTAGGAGAGTATCCTTGGTTGCTTTCCCCTAGGCTTGAGAGAAGCCAGACCCAAGGACTATATTGTATAAGGTGAGTACATGTTTGTGGGGCTGGGTAGTAGACCCAGACCACTGCTAGAGGGGGGACTCTCTTTTTATGTTTAGTTAGTGGCTGGAGGGGCCTAGGATTTTTTTTGTTTGCTGTTTTATTTTTTCCCTGTGTTAAAGAAAAAAAGCTGGCGGAGGCCAAAAACCTTTAAAGAAAAATCCGTGTCAAACTTGCTTTTCCGTTTAAAAAAAGGGGCCCGTTTCCCAGAGCGGAAGTCCCCCGGGGGGCCCAAGATGGGGGCCGATTAGAGTGAATGTTTTTCCCTTTTTATAATATATTTAAAATAATATATTTATATATTTATTATATATAATATATTTTTTATTATATATAAAACATAATATACACCAAACCACAGTTTTCTAAAGCAGTTTTTTATTATTGTTTTTCAAAAAAAAAATGCAAAAACATCCCAAAAGCAACTTTCCCACAAAATGCTGCGATGCTCCATGCAACTCCATTCGGGGGGTTTGGGCGTCAATAAACCATCGGGAAAGGGGTCAGTTCTGTGGGTTCTTTCTTGTGTGCCCTTTTTCGTGACATTTTGCCATTTTGGGAGTTAAGGGCCAGTGGCACAATTATAAAGGGTGAAACACTATTCTCCCCCTCCAATTAAAGCACTTCTGAGACTATTTTTTTGGGGAAAATTGTCAGGTGGGTTTATGTTACCCTCCCGTTTAGAGCAGGATATTTATAGGGGAGGAAGCTGTCTCTGTGATACATAGGGTTATATGACAGAGGGAGAGAAGTGATCTCTGTGTAACATAGGGTTTTAGGACGAGGGGAGAAAAGCTGTTCTCTTTTGAAAAAATAGGGTTTTTAGGGACAGAGGGAGGGAAGTGTTCTGTGTACATAGGGTTATTTGTTAGCTGGAAGAGCTCGCCCCTTTCCCTCTTTCATATAAACCTTATATCACAGAGTCGCTTCTCTCTTCTTTTTTTAAAAACCCTTAAAAAAAAAAATTTGTTACGGGAAAAATAAAAAAACAACAAGGGCCCAAGGGGGCCCCCCTAGTGCAGAAAACCCGTAAAAGTTTTTTTGGGTAAGTTTATAAGTGAGATTTCCCCTTTCCCAGTAGTTGTGTTAAGGCATATAAAAAGCAGCTGGCCCCAAATCCTAAAATTTTGGGGCCGGGGGTTCCCTCGGGGTCCTCGTCAAAAATTTGGCAATTCAATTTTATTTTTTTTTTTGTATGGCAAAAAAAATTTTTAAAAGGGGGATGTTTGGGTCTAGCGTTTTTCAAAAAATTGTAGAAATGGCAGTCCCAAATTAAAATAAGGGATTTTTTAATCCCAAATAGGATTTTATTTTTTATTAAAATAAAAAAATATCCCCCTGTTTTGATTTAAAAAAAGTCAGCCCTTTTTGAAAAGTCTGTTAAAAGAGGGGGGACAGATGAAACGCTTTTCCGCGATTCATTGCTGGCTTCACAGGCAGTTTTGTGGCTGCTGCATGGAAGTCCTTTGTTTTTAATTAGCACTGATTTGAATAAAGTTTGAACGAAAACAGGAATTTTGGCAAATAAATTTTCCCAACAAAAAATAGGGGAAACAACAAAAAAGATTTCAACAAAAACAGGAAATTGAGAATGAGTTTCAACAAAAAAAAGGAAACTGCAAAAAAAAGTATGAAGTATTTGCGCTTTCCTGTTTTTTTCATACTTTATGTCCCGTTTCCTGTTTTTGTTGAAACTCTATTCGCTTTTCCCTGTTTTTGTTGAAATTTTTTTATTTTCTTTTCGGGGTTAAACTTTTTTAAAGCAATTTTCCTGTTTTTGCTAAAACTTTTTTAGCAACTTTTTTTTTTGTTTCAAAATTTTTTAAAAAAAACCTTCCTTTTTTTGTTTAAACTTTTTTCAAATCTTTTGCATATAAAGCAGGGATTCCTTGAAAGCACCCAACTACTCCCTGATTAAAGGGAAAAGCAAGTGAATGGCAAACGGGGTTGATCTGTCTCCTTTTTTTTCAACTTATTAAAAAAAGGTTTTTGGATTATTTTTAGTCTAAAATTGGGGTTTTATTTTATTCAATAAAAGAGATAAAACCCTATTTTGGGATTAAAATCCCTTTTTTTATTCGGCACTGCCTTTATTACTTTTTTTTGAAAGGCTAGCCCTTTTTTGGTTTTTAATTTTTTTCCCTTTTTTTTAAAAATTTTCTTTTCCCATACAAAAGAAAAAATTGAATTGTTTTAAACCCCAAATTATACCCACAAAAGGCTCCGCTTTAGTGGGAAAAATTTAGATTCATTAAAAAATTTAAACCCCTTTTTAAAATTTAACCCCTTATTTAAAAATGCCCCTCAATGTTTTTTTTTTAAAAAATTAGCCCAACCCAAACCCAATTTTAAAAAAATGACAGCGGGACATTTCTTAAAATTTAAATTGATTTTTATATTATCTTTTTAATCTAAAACACTTGGGAAACATGTATGTATGGGACTGCACCAATATTCTGGTGTCCTTTCAGCCAAGAATGGGGGTTGGGGCCCTGTTCTCTAGAGGTTATGCTCAGGCCCCATGAAAAAAGTTAGGCTTTATTTTATGGCGTTCGGGGGGAAATTTGAAAATGCTTTCCAAAGTTTTGGGGGGGTTAAATTTCTGGGGGCGTTTCCCCACCAAAACCGTATGTTTTCCCTTTTTAGGGAAGGGGGGCCCCCCCAAAAAAAAAAGGATTCGTTTGGAAAAAGCCAGCCCAAAGTTAAAAGAATTTCAAAATGAGGCTGGGGTTGTCTTTAGAAGAAAAAAGAATGCGCCCAAAATTAATAAACCGCATTTGAACAGGCCCATACATTCTGCCGCATTCTAATATTTTTTAAAGCTATTTAAAACGGGCCCTTCCCCTATCTAGATTTTAAGATGTGCCCCTTATTTTTAAACTCTGATGGAGTTTTTAAAAACCCAACTGCCCTTGCAAATATGGCCCCCTGAAAAGTTTGTTTAACCAGAGGATGTTTCAGGGCCCCCTTTTTGGGAAAATACATTAAAAAACCCAAATGTCATGTTCCCAGCCCCCCAAATTTTTTGCACGGGAAATTTTTTTGGGAAAATAAAAAAAAAAGTCTTATGGTCTGTTGCTACCTTGAAGTTCGGCAAAAATAACATGCTGTATTAAAATGTTTTCGAAATTTTTTTTTTTTGTAAGTTTTCGGGGTTTTTAGCTTTTTTTAGATCTCTGGGGGAATATTTTTTTTTTTTTTCTTCACATTGCTAACTTTTGCATTACTTTTAACGATGTCTAAATTGAAATTTGGGGTTTTTTGGGAAGCAGGACCCCCAAAAAAAACCACTTCTTATTTAAAAATATTTCCTTTTGTTTGTTTCTGGGATCAAAATTTAAATGTAATAGGGTTTTTTATGTTGTTAAGGTGTAGAAAAAATTACTTTTTGTTTCTGGAAAATTTTTGTATTACAATAATAGTAAGTCGTAAAATTTTTTTCCTTTTTTTGCCATAAAAATTTGTAGAAGAGTGAAGAAATCAGGCGATCCCTTTAAAGGGGCAAATTTGGGGTATATTTGTGGTGAGCTTTTCGAGGGGAACTAGTTCCCTTTTTCAGACATGATGTTTTTAAAAGAAATTAAAAATTTACGGGCCCTTTTTAAATTACAACAAGACAGGACCCTTAAAAGGTCTTAGAATTCTTAAAAATAAAAAAATCCCAATTTAAAAGCAAACAATTTCTTTTTACAAACAGGAAAAACTTTTAAAACTATCGGGAAAATTTTTGAGGCTTGGAAAAGGGGGGGGGGGGGGGGGTCAGAAAATTGGTCTTATCTCGCAGCCATCTGTGAAATTTTGGGGCCCAAATTCAAAGTTAAAATAGTTTGGGACAAAAAAATAGCCTTGGATTTTTAAAACCCAAATTTTTTGCGGGAGTCTGAAAATTTTTGCATTAAATTTAAATTCCCTTTTCCTTTCTCCCCCTTGGTTTTAAACTTTTTCCCCTTTTAAAAACCCAAAAATCTTCAGATCTTAAATTTCAGTGGTCTCTTGGAGAAGTGTTGTGCCACTGGAAGACCCGGTTCTATTTTTTTAAATTTAGTGAATTGTGGGAAAGTTCATGCGCTGGCTAAAGTTTTTGGGCCTGTTTCCCCCAAATAAAGGTGTGGGTGGGGCCCATTGCGCACAAAAAAAATAAGATTTTTCCCAAGGCAAACATTTCTCCAGGGGAGGACCCCCCTGTATTAAAGATTTAAAGATTGGGGTTTAAGGGGGGAAACTTTAAGCCCAAAGGGAGGGAGAAAAAGGGAAATTTGGGAAATTTTAAAATTTTAATGAAAAAATTTAGATCTGCAAAAAATGGGTTAAATACCCCATGTTTAGTTTTATGTCAAACTATTTTGTAAAACTGTGATGGCCAAAAATTAAAAATTTGTTTGGCTGTAGTTTAAGAGGGGCAGTTTTTCTGCCCCCTCTGTCATGCCTCACAATTTTCCAAAATAGTTA
>JAODAL010027562.1:0-54731 GCA_025379985.1 Phyllomedusa bahiana | reverse complement strand
GCCCTACTTAAATTTTAAACTAAAAACCCTTTGGTAATCGTTACTGGACAAAAATTTTTTCCCGGGTTTTCAGCAGCCGACTAATGTAAATTATTTTTCTCCTTGACCTCTTCTCCAGGTCCTCCACCTTGTTCCAGAGAAGCTTGTTCTCGTGCATTAAATCTTTGATTTTTGAACACTGCACCTCATTGTCGTCCTCCAGAGACTGAACCCATTCTTCCACTTCGTCGATTCTCTGGTCTTGTAGTTTAAGATCCGCTTGAAGTTGTAGTAGTGAGGAGGAGACGGTGTTGGCCAACGTGGCTTGTATGTCTGGCAATATAAATTGGGCCACTTCCATGGCCAGTTTCTTGTAATCCAGCAGGTGGCCGTCTCCACTCAGCTCATAGGTGTCATCTTGAGAGTGATGATATGACAAGTGAGCCGGAGATGGCTGTCCCGACGAGACCGGGGTAGAGTGGTCAGGGTTGTTCCCTGATTCCGAAACCCCTAATTCTTTAGACTTTGCTTTATTAGATTTGCCCATGGTTGGGAAATATTTTTCCATGAATGACACCTTGAATTGATCGTCTTTGTCGTTTCTCACTCCTGTATACGGTTCCAGAAATAAGTCCTTGTAGCCTCTTCTGGCATTCCCTATGACCAACACTGGAAGGTTTCCCATAATGCCTTGTGATATGCAGATGCTAAGTAGAGGGCGAAAAGGCAAAACAAAAACTCTACAAGCCGTTCGTTCGGTGCTCTCCTTAAGGAGAGATCTTCCCTTCCTGAGCTACCCGATGCCTCCCACACAGCCAGCCAGTATCTTCTCTACTCTGCACTGAAGAGGGACAAAAATCCCGAAACAGCGTTGTCTGTAGATGAGAGATACTGGCTTGGCTATAAAATCCTTTTTGCTTTCTCAAGACTCGGTGGGTCAAAAGCAAATTGATGATTTGTTACAACCAACAGAGGGCGCTGTGGGCTTCTCAGCCCCTTTCCCATAATGCCTTGTGATATGCAGATGCTAAGTAGAGGGCGAAAAGGCAAAACAAAAACTCTACAAGCCGTTCGTTCGGTGCTCTCCAT
The DNA here is from genome assembly GCA_025379985.1 of Phyllomedusa bahiana. Taxonomy (NCBI): domain Eukaryota; kingdom Metazoa; phylum Chordata; class Amphibia; order Anura; family Hylidae; genus Phyllomedusa; species Phyllomedusa bahiana. The sequence goes on along the minus strand of JAODAL010027562.1, from coordinate 53,663 downwards.
AAGGAGAGATCTTCCCTTCCTGAGCTACCCGATGCCTCCCACACAGCAGCCAGTATCTTCTCTACTCTGCACTGAAGAGGAACAAAAATCCCGAAACAGCGTTGTCTGTAGATGAGAGATACTGGCTTGGCTAAAAAATCTTTTTGCTTTCTCAAGACTCGGTGGGTCAAAAGCAAATTGATGATTTGTTACAACCAAAAGAGGGCGCTGTGGCTTCTCAGCCCCTTTCCCTTAATGCCTTGTGATATGCAGATGCTAAGTAGAGGGTGAAAAGGCAAAACAAAAACTCTACAAGCCGTTCGTTCGGTGCTCTCCTTAAGGAGAGATCTTCCCTTCCTGAGCTACCCGATGCCTCCCACACAGCCAGCCAGTATCTTCTCTACTCTGCACTGAACAGGGCAACAAAACCCGAAACAGCGTTGTCTGAAGATGAGAGATACTGGCTTGGCTAAAAAATACTTTTTGCTTTCTCAAGACTCGGTGGGTCAAAAGCAAATTGATGATTTGTTACAACCAACAGAGGGCGCTGTGGGCTCTCAGCCCCTTTCCCATAATGCCTTGTGATATGCAGATGCTAAGTAGAGGGCAAAAAGGCAAAACAAAAACTCTACAAGCCGTTCGTTCGGTGCTCTCCTTAAGGAGAGATCTTCCCTTCCTGAGCTACCCGATGCCTCCCACACAGCCAGCCAGTATCTTCTCTACTCTGCACTGAAGAGGGACAAAAATCCCGAAACAGCGTTGTCTGTAGATGAGAGATACTGGCTTGGCTAAAAAATCCTTTTTGCTTTCTCAAGACTCGGTGGGTCAAAAGCAAATTGATGATTTGTTACAACCAACAGAGGGCGCTGTGGGCTTCTCAGCCCCTTTCCCATAATGCCTTGTGATATGCAGATGCTAAGTAGAGGCGAAAAGGCAAAACAAAAACTCTACAAGCCGTTCGTTCGTGCTCTCCATAAGGAGAGAACCTCCCCTCCCGAGCTACCCGATGCCTCCCACACAGCCAGTATCTCCTCTACACTGCTCGTTAGAGGGTCACACACCTCGTAACATCGTTGTCTGTAGATGAGAGATACTGGCTTGGCTAAAAAATCCTTTTTGCTTTCTCTAGACTCGGTGGGTCAAAAGCAAATTGATGATTTGTTAAAACCAACAGAGGGCGCTGTGGGCTTCTCAGCCCCTTTCCCATAATGCCTTGGATATGCAATGCTAAGTAGAGGGTGAAAAGGCAAAACAAAAACTCTACAAGCCGTTCGTTACGTGCTCTCCTTAAGGAGAGATCTTCCCTTCCTGAGCTACCCGATGCCTCCCCACACAGCAGCCAGTATCTTCTCTACTCTGCACTGAAGAGGGACAAAAAATCCGAACAGCGTTGTCTGTAGATGAGAGATACAGCTTGGCTAAAAAATCCTTTTTGCTTTCTCAAGACTCGGTGGGTCAAAAGCAAATTGATGATTTGTTACAACCAACAGTGGGCGCTGTGGGCTTCTCAGCCCCTTTCCCATAATGCCTCGCGATATGCAGATGCTAAGTAGAGGGCGAAAAGGCAAAACAAAAACTCTACAAGCCGTTCGTTCGGTGCTCTCCTTAAGGAGAGATCTTCCCTTCCTAGATGCCTCCCACACAGCCAGCCAGTATCTTCTCTGCTCTGCACTGAAGAGGGACAAAAATCCCGAAACAGCGTTGTCTGTAGATGAGAGATACTGGCTTGGCTAAAAAATCCTTTTTGCTTTCTCAAGACTCGGTGGGTCAAAAGCAAATTGATGATTTGTTACAACCAACAGAGGGCGCTGTGGGCTTCTCAGCCCCTTTCCCATAATGCCTTGTGATATGCAGATGCAAAGTAGAGGCGAAAAGGCAAAACAAAAACTCTACAAGCCGTTCGATTCGGTGCTCTCCTTAAGGAGAGATCTTCCCTTCCTGAGCTACCCGATGCCTCCCACACAGCCAGCCAGTATCTTCTCTACTCTGCACTGAAGAGGGACAAAAATCCCGAAACAGCGTTGTCTGTAGATGAGAGATACTGGCTTGGCTAAAAAAATCCTTTTTGCTTTCTCAGGACTCGGTGGGTCAAAAGCAAATTGATGATTGTTACAACCAACAGAGGGCCTGTGGCTTCTCAGCCCCTTTCCCATAATGCCTTTGTGATATGTAATGCAAGTAGAGGGCGAAAAGGCAAAACAAAAACTCTACAAGCCGTTCGTTCGGTGCTCTCCTTAAGGAGAGATCTTCCCTTCCTGAGCTACACGATGCCTCCCACACAGCCAGTATCTTCTCTACTCTGCACTGAAGAGGGACAAAAATCCCGAAACAGCGTTGCCTGTAGATGAGAGATACTATCTTGGCTAAAAAATCCTTTTTGCTTTCTCAAGACTCGGTGGGTCAAAAGCAAATTGATGATTTGTTACAACCAACAGAGGGTGCTGTGGGCTTCTCAGCCCCTTTCCCATAATGCCTTGCAACACTGGAAGGTGTAATTTCAACTGTCACCCGCAGGTGGTGCTGTCTGATTAGCTAATGAGAATACTGCAGCATCCCCAAGTTAAATATTAGAGAGCCCAGAAGATTGTGTGTAATTTCAGCTGTCTCCAGTAGGTGGTGCTGTTGGATAAGTTAGTGCGAGAGCTATATAGACCTTTCAGTAAAATAAAGGGAGCTAGTGCTGTCGGACATAATTTCACTGCCTCCAATTGTGTGCCTCTGGTTGCAACTCAGAACCTTTCAAGTGGGGGACAAGGCTCAAAATGTTGGGATGGGAGCTGGGGAACGCTGTACCTCCCACTTAGATAGTCCTGCAGGGCATCTCCCCCTCAAGGAAGCAAATTCACTCCGGCTCCTCACCCCCACAATAGCACCTTGCAAGAGTCCAGGGGCTGCTTAGTTCTGTGGCTACTGCAAATCCACTTGGGATACTCCTTCCCTGAGGACCCAAGGCTTTAGCTGCTCACATGTGGTATGGATGGCCGGAACTAGTTAAAATGGCCGCCTCCCCTCCTTGTTGGTGCCACCGCACTTCACCTCGTCGCTGCTGCTCCTCTCCACTCTCACTTTCCCCCTCTCACCGGCCACTTAACGCCACCTCCTCAGCGATGCCACCGGCGCTCCCCTGCTTGCTGTCTGTGGAGAAGTCTATGCTGCTGAGGACTCGTCCGCCCGGGCTCCCGTGGTGAGACCCCGTGCCGCGCGTCCTCTCCCGCCGCTCCGTCCTCACTTCACCGCCGGAGACCACAACTGCCGCAATGTCCTCCTCCTCTTAGTCTCCTGAGCCACGGGGCCCCTCAGGCTGCTTGTCGCCCGCCTCTGACTGTTTAAGATGCCCTGTACTTGAGTTGGGTGAGCGGGAGCTCCTCTCCTCTGCTCACATCTCGTTGGCGCCGAAACCGGAAGTTTGGACTTTTTAATTTGTTAGCAGCAGATTATCCAGATCATTCTCCAGTAGTTGAACAGCAAAAGGAACTTTATTCTTGAAGAGAACAAGTATAACTTCTCAGCACACATGAGAACATGTCTGAATCTATCAGTCCATCTGCAGTAAACAAGATCAGCTTCTTTTTCCTCCCCAAAGTTTTTTTTTTTTTTTTTAAACACCCTAATTTTATAAAAAAGACAATACCCTTGAAAAAGGCTCACACATGCAATCATACAAAAAGTTTTTGTTCCCAGTAATAAGTAATTCCAACACCCCCACCCCCCCCAAACTACTTATCCATTTGCCCCATCACTTCCTAAAATCTTCAAACTTGGTTTTTGGCAATGTTTTGTCAATGATCCCCATGTTCCAAAAAATCCGAGTGGGATGTCTTACATCAAGTGTTTTGGTCCGGCATTGATCCTTTCATGCTGGCGAGTTTAATACACCCTTTGGGTTGTCTTCATAAATGAAAACATTAGTTGGATTTTTACCAAGATCCTTAAATTTTGGTTAAACCCAAAATTTACTTCTTGCCCGGTGGCGCTAAAAAGATTCTCCCTCGTAGATGATAACGCAACGACACCTGCTTTCTGCTTGACCAAAAATTGGATTTTTTCCAAAATTTAAAAAAATCCCCGCTTTTTTGACTTTCGGCACTTAAATCCCGGGCCCAGTCTGCTCCACTAAGCGTGACTTTAGATCACCATTTGCAGATTTTTTTAGTTTCCCGTTTTGAGTTTGCTTCAGATATTGAAGGACTTTTTTAAAACTGCTTTTCCAGCCCATTGAGGGGGGGTTACTTACACGTCGGCAAGAAACCCATTGTCGCGTGTTTCGGCGATAGTTGGGGGCTATGTACAAATGCCCCACTGTTTTTTCGTAACTTCTTGTTGGGTAGTAGATCATCTTCCCCCTTCCAACTTAGTTAAGAGGGATCCATTGGGTTGAAATCCCTTTTGGGTTTTTGACATTCCAAACGGGTTAGGACTGTGACAAATTTAGCTTTCTGGTTTAGAAGGAAATTTCCATTTCTTCCTCTGGACTGGTTTCCCAGAAATGTGTCAAAAACCCAAGGCCCTTTTTGTTTAAAAATTTTGGTTAAAAATTTGTTCCCTATTTTGTAATTTCACTTCTCTGATGAGCAGATGACATCACAACATAAGAAAACATACATCCACTTATTTGTGTACATTTAGTGTAAAAACAGTCACTTGACTTCTTCTAAATCATTCTTTCAGCAAACATATTCATTTTAGTGTTCCACCCCTTTGCTGATTGTTTTAGGCTATAAAGAGATTTTTGAGTTTACACAAGGTGTTTTTTCCCCTTTTTTTTAATAAACCTTTTTTTGAGTCAATTAACCTCTTCTTCAATGTCCCATTTAGAAAAGCTGTCTTAATGTAAAAATGTTTTACTTTCATGCTTTGCACCGCTGCTACAGACATTAAAATTAAATGTTTTTGTTTAGCCGGAGCAATGTACATCATAACTTTCCCCTTTTTTTTGTAATACCCTTTTGCAAAAGTCTTGCCTTAAATTATGCACGTTTACCATCAGATCATATTTGGGTTTTGAAAATCCCTACATCCAATTCTTTTTTTACCCTTGGTAGTTGGTAATTTCCATGTCTGAAGCGTTGAAGAATTCCATTTCTTCATTCAGTTTTTTAATCCATTTCTGCTTTTAGGACTGGTAAAGTTGCATCTCTTCCCATGATGGGGCTCTGCTCAAAATGTGTCTTCACCATGTAAGAAGGCTTTAGTGGAAATACCTTTTTGCACCTTTTGGGATCCCCTGATTGGGGTTTCAGCGGGTATTACATTTTCCTCTTCAAAACTTGGAGTCGACCCACACTTCAGCGTCTTTTTCCTTGTTTTCTTGATTTGTGACTTGGTTGCTTTGGCTCAATGGAATTACTGGTTTAAATTTCATGAAATTTGAGTGATACGGAGTTTTATCTATTACTACTCTCGCTGATTGTCCCCTTTTTGGTTCGGGGCGGATTCTGTACCCTTTTTGGGGGTTTTCACTGTAGCCTCCCAGGACTCCCCCTTTAACATGAGTTTCCCTTTTTTGTCCCTTTCTCTCTAGAACATGCAAAAATGCTTTACTTCCAAAATTCTTATGTTTTTAAATTCAGGCTTCTTTTGTTCCATTGCTCATATGGATTTTTTTTGCAGCTTTCCCTGGTAATCTTTTTGAAGATAGCAAGCAGTCATTATTGCTTCTCCCCAAAATTTTGTCCATCAAAAAGCATACTTTTTCATTTTCAAAAAATTTTGGTTTTTCCCTTCGGACCCCATTCTGTTGTGGGGGGTATGGTATGGGGGGTCTGGAACACGATCCATTCTTTTTAAATAGGGCTTGTCCTTTAAATTGGTTTTCAGTTCCATTGTACCACGCAACTTTCTTGGCTTTTCTTCCCAAAATTTTTTGGATACTTCACTATACCTTCTTTTTTTCTCTGCAACTTCTTTTTTGCTAAACAATACACAATTTATATCTGGGAAATATCAAAAAATGTGAAAAATATCTTTTCTTTCCGGGTGTTTGAGTACTCACGGACCACACACATCTTAAAAAATAATCCAGTGGCTGTGTAAAGTAGTGGTGCGTGTTTGGGAAAAAGATTTCCTTGTCATTTTACCTTTAAGGCACAGTAATTTTCATCTTCTACTGCATTGGTCATTATAACGCCGTTAGCAAGCTCTCCTGAACTAGCTTTTTATTGCTTGGGGGTCCCATGCCCAAAGTCGATGCCACACTGGATGCAATTCTCATGTTCTTTTTAAGTAAAAACAGCCTCCTGAATTGAAACTGGTACAGTCCACTTGATTTTTCCCCTTTTCAAGGTAGACCCCTCTTGTGATGATGCAGCTTCATCCAAAAAAAATAACTACACCCCCCCTTCTTGTGATTTCTTCACTGAAAAAAAGTTGTTTTCAAGACTTTAGAACATAGAGCACACCCTTTTAACGGGATTTTTCCTACCTTTTCTGAATTATAACTGACCATTGGCTAAGATGCCTTTTTCTGATCTGCTTTGGTCCGGGTTAAAAAGAAACTTCTTTTTTTTGTCTGTGGCTTGTGGCACCCCGGAGTCTATCACCCTACATTCTTGCTGATCTGTTACTTGTATTAAATGCTGATTTTAGCACCAAGTGTCCCTTTTCTTCTTAAAGCACTTTTGGCTTTCTGTTGTTCCCTTTTTTTTTAAGCTGATTCATTTTTCTTTCCAATTCTGCAATTTGCCCTTAAAGTGACATTTTCCTTCATACAAAGCTTTCCACTTTTCCCTTTTTAGACTCTTATGTGGATGACCTATCTTTTTTGCAATCCCACGGTGGGGCATATCACGTGCTTGTACTTTCTGTTTTTTTCTTGTATTCATCCACAACTTTCCTTTTACATACCTAAGTGAGCTCATCATCTGGCCCTGCACTAGTGCGGGGGGACCTTTCAAGCTTTTGGAGACCCCTGATAACGTGCAGCAAAATGGGAAACTTTTATTTTTCGCCTATTCCGTGCAGATTCTCTACTACTAGGGTGTCCTGATGTATCCCCGCAAATTCTGGCCCTTACTTTTCTTGGGCTAACATTTCCCCTTTAAAAAAACTTATTCTGAGATTTGTTTTTTCATGCACTTTCTTAGCTTTCCCCCAGCCTTTGCAGTGTTACATTTGCATATGGTCAATCTGGTCATCATTTTAAGTGAGGGGAAAAAGTGCCTGTGCTTTCTGATCCCTTTTTTTCCTTACCTGATGGAGGATCAGGGTTGGGCTCCTGTTATATTTTCCACGTACCTTCTCTTTTTAGAAGCATCTTCACCTTTAATTTCCAGGGTTGGTACTCTGGTTTGTCAGGGTTGGGACTGAGAATTTTAAAGGATTGCTATTTCAGCCATCTTTTTATTTATCTTCTCACGTTTACACTTACTGTTTTTTCTGGATATGGAATACTTCCCTACATGCCAACTCTCCCGTTTTTTTTGGCGGGGGGGTCCCCATTTTGGGGTCCCCCCCGCCCTCCCGGGGATTGGCATTCCTCCCGCCCCCCTCGGGGGCGGGGGTCCTTTAAATTTCCGCGGCGCAAAGTAGGGGGGCGCTACTCTTGCCGCCGGGGACCGCCCCAAGGCGGGTGCAGCGACCGCAGCGGGGCCCAGCGGGCCCCTCACCCGCCCACTTCTCACTGGCGGGGAGGAGGGAGGGGGGATCGCTCCCTCCTCCCTCCTCTCCCTGTATGTACGGCGCCGGGTGTGGCCGTCTACAGGTCAACGGCGCAGGGGAAGGGGCGGGGCTGAGGGGATGACGCGGGCCCCGCTCTCACTTCCCCCGCGCCGTGAAGAGATCGGGCGGAGCGGCCACCTCAGGAGCCTGGTAAATTTTAAATGGATTTTATTTTTAAATTTTTATTAGCTTTTTGGGGGCTCTACCTGCAACAGAGAGGGCAACTACCTGGCAAAAGAGGGGGGAACCTCAAAAGAGGGGCACTACCTGGGAACAGAGGGGACACTACCTGGCAACAAAGGGGGGGCCCAAACCCGGGAAAAGAGGGGGCATACCTGGGAACAGAGGGGACATCTTCCTGGCAAAAGAGGGACATCTTCCTGGGAACAAAGGGGGGAATACCCCGGCAACAGAGGGGGCACTACCTGGAACAAAGGGGGCATACCTGGGTAACAATGGGGGGACTACCTGGTAACAATGGGGGCACTACCTGCAACAAGGGGGCCTACTGGAACAGAGGGGGCACTCCCGGGAACAGAGGGGGGACTACCTGGCAACAAGGGGACCTACCGGCAACAGAGGGGGGCACTCCCGGGAACAGAGGGGGGATCTTTTCCCGCAACAAGGGGGATCTACCTGGAAACAAAGGGGGGCACTACCCGGCTAACAGATGGGGGCCTACCCGGCTAACAATGGGGCACTACCTGGCAAAAAGAGGGGACATTACCTGGGAACAGAGGGACATTACCCGGAAACAAAGGGGGCACTACCTGGCAAACAATGGGGACACCTGGAAACGTGGGGGCACCTACCTGGGTGACAAAAGGGGGCACCTACCTGGCTAACAATGGGCCCTACCTGGCTAACAATGGGGGCACCTACCTGGCAAAAAATGGGGGCACCCCACCTGGGAACAAAGGGGGGGGATTACCTGGCTACAAATTTGGCTCACCTGCTACAAAGGGGGCATTACTTTGGGTACAAGGGGGGATCTACCGGCCCAAAAGGGCACTACCTGGGTTTTGGGGGGGGTACTACCTGGCTATAAGGGGGATTACCTGGCTTTCTTCCAAAGCCCTTTTTTCATTTGTGGAGTGGGGTGGGGTTTTTTTTGAAGGGGGGTGGCATACCCAAAAAGTGGCGTGTCCATGCAAATTTTTGCCCCCGGCCGCTACGCGCGCCCCCACAAATTCTCCTGCTTTTTTTATTTTTGAAAATTGGCAACTAGGGGAAAACTTGGATACTGGCCATAACCCGTTGCGCAGATTATCCAGATCATTTCCATAGTTTAACACAAAAAACTTTATTCTTTAAAAGACAGTAAACTCTCACAACTGAAACATGTCTGAATCTATCAGTCCATCTGCAGTAAAAAAGATCTGAGCTGCTCTTCCTCTAACAAAGTTTTTTGTTTTTTTTAAACAGCCTAAATTTTTCAACAATGACAATAACCCTTGACAAAGGCCAAAACATCAATACATACGAAGGGTTGTTTCACAATAATAAGTATTATTCCCAAAATAATTTATGGGAAAAAAAAAGGGGATTTTAAATACTTTCCGCTTGGTGAATACTTAGCTCTGACCGCCTGGGTATTTGAGCTTTTTTACGGCATTTTGATGACTTCCCCCCCCCCCGGCAGCAGTTGAAGTACGACCCGGACCCCAGGTGAGCCCTTCCTCAAACACCTTTGATTCAGTACACACACATTACCCGTGGCACGCCTCAGCTACACGACATTACACCAAGCCGCCTCGCAAAACACCATTTACACGCGAGCACACGTTAGCTACACACACATTACACGCGAGCACGCCTCAGCTACACGCACATTACACGACATGTCTCAGCTACACGCACATTACACACGAACACGCCTCAGCTACACACATTACACGCGAGCACGCCTCAGCTACACACACATTACACGCGAGCACGCCTCAGCTACACACACATTACACGCGAGCACGCCTCAGCTACACACACATTACACGCGAGCACGCCTCAGCTACACACACATTACACGCGAGCATGCCTCAGCTACACACACGATACACGTGAGCACGCCTCAGCTACACACATGACACGCGAGCACACGTCAGATACACAAACATTACACGCCTCAGCTACACACACACATTACACACAAGCACACCTCAGCTACACACACATTACACGCGAGCACACCTCAGCTACACACACATTACACGCGAGCACACCTCAGCTACACACACATTACTCGCCTCAGCTCCACACACATTACACGCGAGCATGCCTCAGCTACACGCACATTACACGCGAGCACGCCTCAGCTACACGCACGTTACACGCGAGCACGCCCCAGCTACACGCACGCTACACGCACCTTATTATATCCCCTTCCTCACTGACTGTTTTGGCCCTTACCTCTTGCTGCCCCCAGTGACTATAGCCCTCTGGGCGGTGGTCGCTCTGCAGGGAGGGGCTGTAGTGTGTGTTGTTTCCTGGCTGCTTCTAGTAGAGCAGTGAGGCTCCAGCGCCATCTTTGTTTGCTGCCGTCTATCACTGCAGGGTGAAGATGGCGTCCACCTCGGGCTCCTGCTGTGTAAAGGTCACTGCTTGTTGCAGGAGAGCAGGGTGTCGGGGTTTAGGAGCTGATGCAGATATGTGCATGGAATCCCTTGTGAACTACGGGCTGGGAAATGTGAGCTCTGCTTGCTGTGTCCTCGCATGTGAGCGCCACAACAGGACGTCACTAACATTTCTCACCATAAGAGAACAGCTCTATTTGCATTGTGATCACAGCCGGACCAATATACCAGCACAAGTTCTGGTTTATTAACAGCTCACATCAGTGTTTAACCCCTTAACGTCGGGCGGTGCAGGTCGTACGTCTGCTGTGACATCTTTTGGCGTCGCTGCAGACATCGGGGTTTGCGGCTCCCGGCGCCGCAGCAGAGCTGAGAACAGAGCTGTACTTCACAGCCCTATTCCCAGTGCAGCCTCTGCAAGCACCAGGGAGCGGGGGAAACCTCTGCTGCCCGGCATTAAACCCGTTGATTGCTGCCGTTCCTGCTGGTGTTACAGCGCTTTGGAGAGAGACATTAAAGAGAACCTGTCACATAGTTTTTTCCCCCCTGGCTGAGGACAGAACAAGCTAGTGTCAGACATGCGGTTGCCAGCGCTGTGTCCCTTCTTCTGTTAGATGCTGGAGTTTTTGTGTATTTAATGCTCAAATCTGCAGTTTTCAGCCAGAAGAGTCATTCGAAGAGTCCTTCAGAGTGTGTTTTTTTTTCAAAACTCGCCCACCTGAGGCTAGCCCCGCCCACCTCAACTGATAAACCTATTACTTTGAATAGTTAGAAACATGAGCATAAGTGTTAGTGGGCAGAGCTAGCCTTTGGTGGGTGGAGCTAACACCTACTCATGAATAAGATTTGAGGGGTAAATGCTCTAAAACTGCTGCATCTTACAGAATCAGGGGCACAGCGCTGGAAACAGCAGGTCTGACACTAGCATGTGCTGTCCTCAGCAAGGGGGGCAAAACCTATGTGACAGGTTCCCTTTAAAGAAAGCAAGTCTCGAGAAAATGCTGTGAGGATTTTCCGGAGCGAATCTGGGAGAGCTTCTGTGAGGTACGGAGCAGGCAAGCACTCCGGTATTGGCCCACTGGTCCAAAGTAATGGCATCCTGTGTGTCATCCTCAAGCAGCTCTTTGAAGCTTTGCCAAGACCTGAAGGAGGTTGTGTGGTGGGGATGCCTGATCCGCCTAGTCCGGAGCCCCAATGGTACTTTGGAGATGAACCGTCTGTACTTAGGGAGATAGAAAATCTGCAGCCCGTAAGTTCATGGCTTGTGAGCAACGGAGTGTAAGCCACCAGCACTACCCATGTGCAAGCCGCGTGCTCACAGCCAACGGCCACAGCAACTGTGACAACTATGACTCCCATTCTCTTTCCTCTGCTCGTGGGCTGCCGCAGTACATCACACCATGGGAGCTGGGCCGGACTGGGAATAAAAAACAGCCCTGGCACAAAGCCTCCACCAGCCCACATACAATATCCACTTAAAATGTCCCTTGTTCTCGCACCTCGCCACTTTCTAAAATAAACTGCACTATAAAGGTGCTTTCGCACAGAGCATTTTTTCATGTGTTTTTGGTGCATTTTTGTACAGAAAGGCAGAGCAGTTAATGCTACAAATATCTGTACAGAAAAACACATCAAAAAAGCACCAAAAACTGCTCCATGTGAAAGCACCCTAAACACAAGCAAGAAAGAAAAAGTTTTAAAGAGAAACCCCTACTCACAGCGTCACGTGTGCACTTGCTTTACAATCAGGGACAAGCCTACACTGTCCCTACATAAGCACCAGCATAACCTACAACACCACCAATCAGATCACCAGTAGTCAGGTCACCAGCACATGAATACAGCACTGATTTAACACAGAAGTAAAATAACCCCTGACAGCAGGGACTCACAGGAGACGTCATCTCTGATAGCAGTTTTTCTCTTCTCCTTTTCTTCTCCATCTGGCCCAAACCTCCAAGATGCATGATGCATCTTAGACTCCTCTCTTTCCCAGAACTTTCCCATCAATTCCAACTCTGTACAAACTCCCCATCCATAAAGCCCAAAATAGTAATATTTCCCCTTTTTGTGCCCTACACAGTAATTGTACCCCAAACAGTGTATGTTAGACCCTTAAAATTATAAATTAAAAAAAATGTCAGATAAGTGTCATGTAAATAGGTAGACCCCCATTAGGCAGGTAAACAGGGCCTTCTTCCGTTAATTTTTTAGGTAGACAGGTCCTACCCCTGTAATTAGCCAGGTAGATAGGACAACCCCCAGTAATTAGCCAGGTAGATAGGACAGCCCACAGTTATTAGCCAGGTAGTTAAGGCTGTCCCCAGTTATTAGCCAGATAGATAGGACAACCACAGTTATTTGCTAGGTAGTTAGGGCTGCCCCCAGTAAGTAGCCAGGTAGCTAGGGCTGTCCCCAGTAATTAACCAGGTAGCTAGGGCTAGGGACAGTAATTACCCAGGTAGGGAGAGTGCCAGTAATTACCCAGGTAGGGACAGGGACAGTAATTAGCCAGGTGATTAGCTAGATAATAGGGCCAGTTATTAGCCAGATAATAGGGCCAGTAATTAGCCCGTTAGGGCCAGGGCCGGTGATTAGCCAGGTAAAAGGGCCAGTGATTAGCCAGGTAAAAGGGCCAGTAATTAGCCAGGTAATAGGACCAGTGATTAACTTAAAAGTAATACTCACCTGTTGTCCTCTCCTGTCTTCTCTCCATGTCCAGAGCGGCCGCTAGCAGCCGAGTGCAGGCTGTGGAACAGGAAGTCTTCATCACATCGCGCTGCCTGTGCCGCAGTTTTCAGGGGGCTGAACGGCCGAGATCAGAAGCCGTGTGGTGAGGGAGGCCTGTCGGCCCTCTGACACAGGGATCCGATTGCATATGCGATCATTGTGGCCCCTATACCTGCGCCATGCGCTGGCACTCGGGGCCCACCGCGGAGATTTACCAGCCCCTCGGTGGGCGCTCCAAGCTGGCACCACGGCCCGGACCGCAGCGGCCCAGTTAGGCCTATGGACAGTCCGGGTTGGAATGAGAGTTTCCAGTGTTAGCAGACTTTACATTAACCCTTAATTGGCTCCTTTCTTCACTACCTCTGTTACCTTCTTCACAGGGAAGCGTGTGTAGTTATTATCCTGAAGCTACCCCCATGCTTTCTATATGCCTTTTCAAACTCCTCTGAGTCTAACTTTCCTGCTGGTGGCATACCTAACCCTTTGTTAACATATGCATCTGTTTGGCTGCCTCTCTTTCTTCATGTTGCTGTACTATAGCAGCTGTGGGTAAACCTCTGGGCTTCTGACTCGAGGTTCCTACTGATTCGCCATTTTCAGTCTCCTGGCTCTGGCAGGGACTCCTAACCTTCTCTTATTCAGAACTTATATAAATTTCTAGATATATTCTTGGGGCCTCTCTATCGGTCCCAGAACTTATATGCACACAAGGAGTATGACACAGATGAAGGCGTATCCAAGCAAAGTCAGTGCTTCCATTCAGTGGGTCCTTGTATTGTGCTAAGGGTAAAGTATGTTGACACCAGCTGTTTGTGGCTCCAGTTAGCAGTCCCCTTACAAAAACGTACAAAGGATAACCATGAGACTGGCACAGACATTACTCAGTCCTTAGTGATCACAGCAAAGCCTAGTGCCACCTCGCTCATAGTGGACCTTTCAGTCACTCAGTCTCTCTACCTAATGCCAACACTGGAAGGGCAACAATGGGTTGCTAGGATCGGACTAAACACAAAAACAAACCCTTAATATGCATCTTACCCAAAAGGGGGACACAGACAGAGAGACAGATTTTAGTTTTAAGAATCAAAGCTTCTTACTGGAGCTCGCGTACTTCTGTCTATCCAGATTCCTTCCCAGGTATGGTAATGCCTTTAGTCCAGTCCTTGTTCAAAAGCGCTATAGATTCTGTGATCGCAACCGGACCAGTATACCATCATAGTGTGGTTCTAAATTAAAAAAGAAAAATTTGAGCGTGAGGATCATACACAGAAACCCAAAACACAGAATCTATAGCAAGTTCCGGTTTACTAACAGCTCCCATCAGTTTTTAATATGTTATGTTATACTACTGTAAAAAAAAAATCAAAACATTTTATATTTTTGAAATTTTTACTGAAGAGCCATCTTCTTAGACCAGTAACTAATATTACTAGTTAGTGTTAGAATGCATCCTAACTTACGTATACTGGGTGGAACATCACTAATATGGGTATATATGGGTAGCATGGGTATGTTCTGACATGTGGAGGTGTGCCCGCATTCTCATCCTCACAGACGTGTAGCCTTCAGTTCAGAAATGAGATAACGGATTCAGTAGAATAAGCATGACACTTGGTAAACCAAGCAGATGGCCCAAAGCCATAGTATATTCAAGTTCACATACTTTCTATCACCGCTATAACAGTTGCGACACTTTCAATCTCCTTCCTCCAGTCTCGGCTCTTGATATTTTCTGGCTTATAATAAAGGAGGATTCCTGTACCCAAATCCTACCCATTCTCAATGACTCGGAACCAGTCTGTGATGGATCCCCGGGCGAGGTGTCACAGCTGAACGTCTTAAAATGCCAAAACCTCTGTTACATCCCGGCCGCTGCAGCCCAATGCCCCGGGGTCTCCTTGTCTTTAAAACAAAAAAAACCCTTTGGAAAGTTTTATGCAGGGAACTGGCTTGGATGGTCTCAGGTCCAGGCCTAATATTTTAAAAACCCGTTGGGGCCCTAGGTGAGCCTCTTTTGGGGTAATGTTTTGGACAAAAAACATAGGGCTTTTTTTTAACAATTTCAAAATCCCAGTCCATAGAGAAGAAACCCCCAACACGAAAAGTTTCTTGAAAGGTTTACACAGGAAGAATTTGCTTTGTTTATTCCTGGCTTCCCAACTAATTTGACCCCCCCCGGCTGGCAGACAAAAAATTTGAGTTTGTGCAGTGGGTTTGAAAAGGCAAAAGTTTTGGCACAAGTAAGCCGCTCTTAATTTCAAAAAATGCGTTTTGTTCAGAAAACCCCCCTTCCCCAAGGATTTTTTGGGGGGTAGCTGTCTCAGGGGTCGGACATCGCCATACGGAAAAAATTTGCACAGTAGTTCACAACCCCAAGAAAGCTTCGCACTTCTGCAGGGTTTTCGGGGTTTTCGGGATCAGACCACTTTAATTTGCTGCCCCCGGGCCAATCCCTTTGCAGACGCACGGGGGCCATAAAGTCATCTTATTCATTTAAAATTTGCACTCATCCTAAAGCAGTCATTTAACCCAAAAGGTTTCGCACTGCACAGACTTCATCATTTTCCTGTTGTTTGCTCCCCACAAAATTATTCCTCGAAATATTATTTGCCTTCCCCCCCTGTAACACTTGCTGAATCACATGTGATATGCTCAGGGCTGGGGATCCCCCAAACATCATCTCTTTACCTAAAAAACCTTAGTGGCTTAGAATTTTTAAGAACTAGTGCCGGGGGGCATTAAATTTGATGATAACCCCATTTTCAAATCCAATTTGTAAGACACTTTCCCCATTTATCCATCAGAACATCTTCAAAAGTTTTGGGGATTGGTTTTCTTTTTTGAGTACAGCTTGGTTAGCACGTTCATGTCCACACAGATCCGAATATCTTTTCCCTTTGGGACAACAATAATGGGGATACCCAGGGGGTGGGCCTTTCACTGGGCAAATGTATCAAGTTCCAGTAGTTCTGAAAGCTTGTTTTCCACCGGTGATCTCTCTATAAGGAAGCTACGCATTGTTTGCAATAGGTTTTACATGGGGTAAAAGTAAGCTGTAACTGAAAATCTTTTAACTTTTTAACCCCAGAGAACAACTTTTAAATTCCCTTTCAGTGAAAAATAGAAGGAGACAACAGTTCACATTTTCACTGTCTGCACAAGTCCAA
This sequence comes from Phyllomedusa bahiana, assembly GCA_025379985.1. Classification (NCBI taxonomy): domain Eukaryota; kingdom Metazoa; phylum Chordata; class Amphibia; order Anura; family Hylidae; genus Phyllomedusa; species Phyllomedusa bahiana. The sequence continues at coordinate 37,561 of JAODAL010027562.1, read as the reverse complement.
TCTTTAGTATGCCCATTCCATACGTTCTGGGCCCCAGCAGAGGGGATCCTGTCCATCCACAACATAGATCAGTCCCCAAAGGAGATTAGCCCCCTGTATTGACAGAAATTAGAACTTTCCCCTTTTGTTGTAGTGGAGTACAGAGCCCTACTGAAATCCGTTTATTGGTGTTGCATAATTTTTAAAGGGATTTTTCTCTGCGTTTTAGTGTGTTTCCAAGAAGCTAAGTCCATAAAATTGCAAAGTCCAGAACAATCAATGTGAAGTCGTACACCAATCAATGGATTTTCCCCGCTTGCTGGGAGCTCGCGAGTATATATATTCCAATCAGATTTTTTATCTGCAGCTATGACATTTACTTTTTCATGTAAACCCCTTTTGGGTTTTATTTCCTGGGTTATTTCACACACAGCCGAAAATGCCCCCTCGTCCAAAAAAAAGCATGTTTTTCCTGTACCACCACAATTCTGATTCTGTGGGCCCGCTCTGCCCCATTTACTACAGGTTTCAGAGACAACCTTTTTTGTATTCCTGTTTTTTTATCTCATAGGGGGGTTTTGGGAAATTTCATTGACTGTCAATTCTTTGTTTTCAATGTGCAGGCCTGCAGCTCAGACACTTCAATAAACTCTTTCAATCCTTGCAGTTAACCATTGAGATTGGTTCTCTCAATAACCTCCTTCTGAGGGAGAGAGCACATTTTTCCAAAAACCTGACTTTGAATTCTCCCTGTTCGTCCCAAAATCACAAGACTTTGGAAGATACTTCCCCGTCTAGCACTAACGTCAAAGTTTTTTCCCCCTTTTTGTACAACCTGTCTAAAATGATTCTTTCATATGGAATATTTTTCTTTGGCTCAAAGTCCTCACTCATCTGTTCATTCTGTCTATAATCTGAATTTCCCTGTTTTTTTCCCCAGGGTTTTAAAAGAGTCCCGGACTTCTGGCCCAGTAGATGCACAGCTGGCTTCTTCTGAAGTGCAGTCATCCTGTCTGTAACATAGAACTGGAAACCTTTTTTTCCCCTTGACCCAGCGCTGTGACAAAATAGTGTGGTCTCCAGAAACCCTCAAAAAGGGCCCTTCTGGTAAATCCAGGAATCTCGCCATTCTTGTTGCCAAATGTACTGTATGAACACAGGACAGACTTTAGGCTGGTTGCTTTATTCCATGAAGCTCTCACACAGACTGAATCTGACTCCTCCCTGCACCCAGCCAGATATATACAATATTGTAACATTTTGCAGCCAGCACACTACATATCTCCTCACGTTTCCCCTTATTATCTGCAGTAATTGTATTTTTTACATGGGATTTTCTGTGTTTTTTATGTTGTCTCATCTTCTTTCCATTCAGGTCTCTACAATATAGGATCATCTTTACTAATATCATCTATATAGGATAGTTTTCCTGATTGACTTGACAAGAATGAATAGTGACAGAGACAAGAAGGCAGATCTCACCCTAGAGATAATTTCCCAGCTTACTGCAGAGGTAAGAAATTGTGATGATGTCACATTACATGATACTTATATATGGTAATAACATATGATATGACTGGAGAGGGGAGGGGGCTCTGATGATGTCACATTACATCATTCTTATCTATGGTAATAACCGATGATATGACTGGAGAGGGAAAGGGGCTCTGATGATGTCACATTACATCATTCTTATCTATGGTAATAACATATGATATGACTGGAGAAGTAAGAAATTCTGATGATGTCGAATTAAATCATTATTATCTATGTAATAACAGATCATATGACTCAAGAGCGGAGGGGCTCTGATGATGTAACATTACATCATTCTTATCTATGGTAATAAATGATATTACTGGAGAGGGGAGAGATTCTGATGATGTCACATTACATCATTCTTATCTATGGTAATAACAGATGACATGACTGGAGAGGGAAGAGGGCTCTGATTATGTCACATTACATCATTCTTATCTATGGTAATAACAGATGATATGACTGGAGAGCCGAGGGGCTCTGATGTCATATTACATCATTCTTATCTATGGTAATAACAGATGACATGACTGGAGAGGGGAGGGGTCTCTGATGATGTCACATTACATCATTCTTATCTATGGTAATAAGATGATATGACTGGAGAGGGGAGGGGCCTCTGATGATGTTGCATTACATCATTCTTATTGTAATGTAGTACACTGAAAATTATATGTATTCTGTATTGTCATTAAACCATTTCTTAGATTGTGAGTCTACAATTCCTGTAGCTCAGAATACCACCCCCCTTTGGGAATGGAATTTGTAGCATGGGTCTGTAAAACCTCACAGAGTCCTTTGTAGTCGCTTATATTACTCAGATGTTTGCATAACATGGGCTGTATCCATTTTATTACGTTTTATTGCCAACGTTGTGTATGCAAGCTGTCAAGAATACTTGATGGAAGACCACACCATATCATCACAGATGTGGCCTATGACCCCATAGGCCCATAAAGGAGTAGGCAGAACCAGGGGCGTAACTAGAGAAGCCGGGGCCCCAAAGCAAACTTTTGGATGGGGCCCCCTACCAACGCCCCTCCCCTCCTCGCCCACCTCCCTGACCACCACCACGTACCAGGACATGCTGTTAGATAATGTAGATAATACAAGGGGTAAATACCTCACCCTACATATCACCATCATACTGCTACCAAACAAATCCACTATACCAAGACCAACATTACCAATAACTCTACTACATATGGACCTGATTATACCGCCAGAACACGACCACAAATTACCACCACATAGTGACTGAATAATGCCCCTACACTATTACTGATCAGTACACAAAGACCAACAGTACCGCCATATAGTGACCATATAGTGGTATATACTAGTGTACACAGGCTCTGCAGACTGTATATAACCACCATACAGTGACCATATAGTTATAGACACCAGTGTACACAGGCTCTGCAGACTATATATATAACCACCATACAGTGACCATATAGTGGTATATACCAGTGTAGACAGACTCTGTAGACTGTATATAACCACCATACAGTGAGCATATAGTGGTATATATCAGTGTACAAAGCCTGTGCAGACATATGTGATTACAGTGTAGTTACATCTGGTGACTCACAGGTGACGTCTCTCTGACCAGTCGTTGACTTTCCCCTTTGTTCTGCATCCCGTCCAGACCTTCATGATGACATCTCCCGGCCACTTGTCCCTGCAGATTTAGACACAAATATCTTAGAATCCTGACTTTTCCAGCACCTGCCCCCCTGGCTATATGGGGTCCATTTAGGCAGGCAGGTTTAAAAAGGATGTATGGGGCCCCAAATAGGCAGGTTTAGGTAGCCAATTGAGTGCCCATATAGGCAGGCAGGGTTTAGGTAGCTATAGGGAGCCATACAGGTATACAGGGGTTAGGTGGGCTATCTGGGCCATCTAGGTATTGTTTAGGCAGCTAAAGGGGCCCCATATAAGTAGACAGGGGCTATATAGGCAGACAGGCTTCACGGTATCTATAGGGCTATTCAGGCAGGCAGACTTGGTGCTATATAGGCAGCCTTTAGGGGGCTATATAGGCAGCCTAGGGGGTATAAGGGCAGCTAGGGGGGGTGTACAGGCAGGCTTAATGGGTGTACAGGAAGGCGTAGGGGGTGTACAGGGAGGCTTAGGGGGTGTACAGGGAGGCTAGGGGGTATACAGGGAGGCTAGGGGTATACAGGGGCTGTATAGGCAGGCAGGCAGGCTAGGGGGCTGTAATAGGCAGGCTATGGGGCTGTATAGGCAGGCAGGCTAGGGGGTGTATAGGCAGGCAGGCTAGGGGGTGTATAGGTAGCCCTAGGGGGCTGTAATAGGCAGGCAGGCTAGGGGGCTGTATAGGCAGGCAGGCTAGGGGGCTGTAATAGGCAGGCAGGCTAGGGGGCTGTATAGGCAGGCAGGCTAGGGGGTGTATAGGCAGGCAGGCTAAGGGGTGTATAGGTAGCCCTAGGGGGCTGTATAGGCAGGCAGGCTAGGGTGGTGTATAGGCAGGCAGGCCTAGGGGGCTGCAAATAGGCAGGCAGCTAGGGGGCTGTCTAGGAAGGCAGGCTAGGGGTGTTATAGGTAGCCCTAGGGGGCTGTATAGGCAGGCAGGCTAGGAGGTGTATAGAGGCAGCATGGCTAGGCGGCTGTAAAGGCAGGCAGGCTAGGGGGCTGTAATAGGCAGGCAGGCTAGGGGGCTGTAATAGGCAGCAGGCTATAGGGCTGCAATAGGCAGGCAGGCTAGGGGGCTGTATAGGCAGGCAGGCTAGGGGGTGTATAGTTAGCCCTAGGGGGCTGTATAGGCAGGCAGGCACGCTAGGGGGCTGTATAGGCAGGCAGACTAGGGGACTGTAATAGACAGGCAGGCTAGGGGGTGTATAGGTAGCCCTAGTGGGCTGTATAGGCAGGCAGGCTAGGGGGTGTATAGGCAGGCTAGGGGCAGGTAAAATAAGAAACAGTTTACTCACCTCAGTCCACGCTCCCCCGGTGATGTGACGTCACCGCGTGCACCCACGTGATCACAGAGCGCCGGCAGGGGAAGTAGCAGGGCGAAGCGAGTGTCGCTCCGTTCTGCTAGCTCTGGCCAGCGTTGCCTGTGAACGCTCGTGCCGGGGGGCCCGGGCGTTCAGAGGCAGTATGCGCCGGGCTCCGCAGCTCCCCACCCACCCACTGTTAAGTTCACTGCCGGCGGGCACAGGAGTGGCATTACCGGGGTAGCGGACGCGGTAGCAGCTGCCCCGGGGCCCCCCTAAGCGCAGGGGCCCCGTAGAAACTGCTACCCCTGCTACCCCGGTAGTTTGCCCCTGGGCAGAACAGTTCAGAAGTCATTGATCTGTCCACAGCAGAAGCGCAGTCCGTGACTGCCATCTTGTGGGGATAGTAGCAACAACCCTCATTAGACATCAAATGTCCACCTCATTATATTTTCAGCCAGTAAAAGAGCAGCCGAATTGTGAGAGAGGAGGGGAAACCTGGACAGAGATTTGGCCTATAAAACACATGGCCAGACTCAAATATGTTTCCATAGCCTGGGGTTCAATTTCTGATTGAGCTGTGTTCCATCTCCATTTATCCATACGCCTTGGATTTGAAAGCTGACACATTTGTAAGTGTAAAATCTTTCTAAGTTTATCCCTTTTATTTTATAATGTTTGATACGTATGTCATAGTCATTGTTATTGTATTTTGTTTATGTAAGCACTGTACCTCCTCTTATTAAAGTTACCATTAATATGTTGGTTCTTGTCGCTGTATGGATCCATTTTTAAGTGTTTTAAAGTATGTTGCATCAGAGTCTTTCCCTCTTATTTTTCTTTTTGAGTACTGAAGGAAGGGGGTGGCAGCGGATAACGTGGGGTGCTGGAACTGTCTTGGGGTGCGATTTATGCTTGATTCGCTACCTGATTGAGAGGTGAGCGCAAGTGGTAATAAGTCGACGCCATTACAGTGGCCCCCAGTCACGTGCTGGTGAGTGTGTACGTGACAAATTGGTGGCAGAGCGGTGGGATATTTTTCTTATTATGGCAGCATTAGTGCTTGGTTTAAGCAATTATTCCCTGCACTTAAGGACTGGCTGTATCTTTGTGAAGATTACACCAGTCTTACAAGAAGTAACGCATTGCTTACCTGACATACATGCAATCAGTTCCCCCTCCCTGTTTTTCTTTTTTGTCATTCAAACGCTTTATTGGAAAACAAATGTACAGAACAAACAGAAAAATCAAGTGTCATATAATTTCTCTGACAGTAGTAAGGAGCAAACACAGACATGTTATACTGTATGAGAACCAGCATAAACCTGGAAGACATCAGCGTATATACACTAACCCGCCTCACTAAGAATGGGAGGGAAGCGTGTGTGCTTATTCATTCTATAAACAATATAAACATGAATAATGCTAGCATTATCAGAAATGGTACAGATCAAACATTATGGGTATTACTGGTCTCTGCACAGAAGTCTAGAATAGACACAGAAATCTGGAGCAAATAACAGGTGAAACACCATAACATGGAAACACAACAGCATTAAAGAAGAGAAAAAAAAAACACATAAATACCCGGCTGGGGACACTGCCAGGAGGACCAAAGGAGGGTACGTAACATCTATGATACAAATGCCAAATCCCAGGGACTCATCGGGATCGGCCCAGTGATACCAGAAAGAGAAAAGAAATGGAGGCTCAGATTGAAACCATTAACTGGTGACAATAATTCACCTGCATATCTATTTCATAAGGAGAGAAGAGTTTAAAATTTAAGCCAGGCCTCTCCAGGTTCGCAAGTGTTTGATCGACAATTGTTTTTTCATCAGCTTGATTTTTTCTAGACCCCTGTATTTACAAAAAGTTCCTTAAACCAATCACTGATAGAGGGGATAGTTGTAGATCACCACAGATTAGGTATCGGGGCCTTAGCAGCAATCAGCATGAAAACGAGTAGGCTTCCCCTGAGGATGCGGGTCGACAAAGGAATCATAAGTAATAGCAGAACTTTTGGATCATTCTGCAATTGAATCCCGGTGATTAGTTGAATGAGATCAATAACCTTGGCCCAATATGGTTGCAAGTCCGGGCACTCCCCCGATTTGGAGCATAGTCCCAGTCGCCGACCCACATCTCCAGCAGCTGCTCGGGACTAAAGGGTATAGTGTATGAAGGAGGGAGGGGACCCGACACCAGCGCAAGATGACTTTAAAATTAAACTCTTGCAATTTGCATGAGAGCAAAGATTTATAAGATAGCGTATACGACTGGGCCCATTCCTCCTCCGTCATGGATCCCCCGAAATCCCGATTCAAACCCTCGCAATACCTGGGGGCTGAATGAGTCGTCTACCGTAGTATCAAGGTCTAGATCTGAGAGAGCACGTGTGTACACAAGGATTAGAACGGAGACAACGCTCTATAAAATTCAAGGAAGGATTTATTCACTCCATAATAATGATGGATCCTCATATAATTGAACCAGGAGTGCGCGGGGGAGCCCAGGAGATGCGCAACATCCGAGAATGAGCTCAAGCCCGAATCTGCTAGGAAGTCTTTAAAAACTAGAGGATCTAAGCCCCTTCAATCGGAAGCGGTATTTCTGGATTACCGCTAACTGGGGTCAGAGGCCCACCCCATCTAAATAACTTAGTCGCCAAGCCATAAGAGCGCCAGGTTTGCAAGGTGACCCGTGCGATATAGGGGAGATTTGCAGTCCAATCCTTTAGCCCCCCCAAAAAACTGAGCCAGGGCAGCGGGGACAGGGGAGATGCAAGCATCAACTCCTCAAGTTGTATCCACAGCTTAGACTCCCGCAACTGACACCAATTGACCAGTCTAGTCGCAGTAGCAGCTAAATAGTAGGCTTTGAGATCCGGTCTCACCAAAACAGTTCTAGCTATCCTAGGACGGCTTCCTGACCAAATAAACTTCCCTAAACATTTAGAGAGTGATTGGAAGAACGAACGGGGGAGGAAAATTGGGAGCATTTGAAAAAGATAGAGTAGCCTGGGAAGGACATTCATCTTCAAGATATTAATTCTCCCTATCCAGGAAAAATCCTTTCTGTCCCAGCGAGAGAGATCAGAGTTAATGATTCCTATCAGTGGGACAAAGTTAAGCTCAAACACATGTTTCGGATCAGCAGGGATATGGATACCTAGATATTTAAAAGAATCAGTGGCCCAAGTAAAAGGAAAGTCCTGCTTCAGGAGAGTCACCAAATCCATGTCAAGACCCACAATGAGCGCAGTACACTTAGATAAATTGGCTTTAAAGTTACTGAGCTGCCCAAAACGGTTTAACAAGGACATAACAGTGGGGGGGTAAGGGGCGGGTGTATACAATATAACATTTTTTTCTTTTCTATTTTTTATTTGGAAAGGGTGCTGTGCGAATATGGCATTCCTTCAAGAACCAGAAAAAGGAATCCTCATCCTCTCTGTGAACAGGGGGATCAACCGGCCCCAAGCCCCAAGGTTCGCTGATTGTGAGCCGGGAGCAGGATTTGAAGTAGGGGAACGGCGTAGAGAACGAAACTGCAATCCACAGGCCCATTGCGGAATTTGCCCCCAAAAAAATTCCCCTGAGGCACCCGCAGCGGAGTTTCAGGAGGGATGGACTTGCTTGGGGTGGTTTGCAGTCTTGGCGTTTTGACCCTAATTTGTCCTCCCAAATTACCCGCAATACCAAAGGCAGAGGCTGGGTGAACGCCAGGAAGAGAGAATAGAGGCTACTGAACGCCAGGCCGTGAGAGAGAAGAGGCTGGGGGTGCCAAGCGAGAGGGCTTTAAGTTCAGCTGGGACACTTGAAAGGGGTGAGGTTTTCCCCAGCCTCTGCCCCCGGGTACAAAAACCCTTTTAAACCACCGATAGAAAACTTTCCGGTGATGGAAAAAGAATGGGGGTTAGATGTTTTCCAAAAGGGTTTGAAAAAACTTGCAGACAATATCATCTGCCCAAAAACGTGGGGACATATCGACCCCAGGACTAAGGGGGAAAGCCTTGGAGGTTTTTTTTGGACCCCCAACCAGAGCAAGAAAGGGGAATGATGCCCTAAAGAGAGTCTGGTCATGAAATACACCTCACCCAGAGGTGTATGGGGAAAATTTCGGATCAAGGAAAAGGCCCCCACTGAGGGAAACTTAAGATCACTTGCAAGCAAGGGGGTTGAAGGATCTCTGTTTCCAGTTTTGATGACCTGTTGGATCTAATGGTCAAGGAGCAACTTCTCAACTGTCTTGGGAGTTGGCAATTTGTCGTGAGGAACCCAAGACCCCGGCCAGCTCCGAACTGGGACGTACTCGCCACAGGATGCCAAAACCCCCGGAAAAACCTTGGTCATTTGGGAGGAAGGGTAAGTGCCACTGTCCAAGCAAGCGGAAAATTCCCCTTTATTTATTATTATTTTTTTAAAAAGCACCATTGTTCCCGGGCGCTGTCATTCGAGGGGGGGAATACATAACATAAGTCAAACGGTACAGTGATAATGATGAATGACAATTGGGCCGCAAAGGGAAAAAGGGACCCTACCCGGAGGGTTACAATCTCAAGGGGGGAAAGGACAGAAGGTGGGGGAGAAGTTTTGTGGGGGGTGTAGTGGGTACAGGGTTATTGTAGGTTTAGGGAAGCCTGAAAAAGGGTTTTCGATTTCTTTTGAAGCTGGTGAAAGTGGGGGGAGTTGATGGGTTGGGCAGTGAGTTCCGAGTGTGGGGGAAGCCGGAAGTCTTTTAAGTCTACCCCTATGCCCCCAGCGCCCCGAACAGGCCCCCCTTCCTTATCTTTTAAACCGGGAAATGCAGGAAGGAGAAAGCATTTTTAACCCGTTACCATGGGCAGAAAAGTCACCTAGGCTTCAAAAACATGGGGGCGGGTGACTGTGGGGCGCCAAGATGGTGGAGCTAGGAATATTATTTTCCGGGAAAGAATGTCCGACCCGGATTTGGCAGTTGCCTGCTATACCAATGACTCGGGTTTATCTAACGGGGGAGCGGGCCGGGGGATAGAGAAGTGGGGGTTCCGCTATACCCCCAGGTTTTATTGGGTACAGACCGGGGAGATGCACAAAATTATGTTCCGGCTCCCCTCCAAATGCAACCCAGATATGTGATTCCCACAGAGATGTGCAATATTTTGGGAAAAATGCCCGGATGTGAAGGAAATCTAATGGATATCCCTTGAATGTCGCTGATTGTGTATGGAAAAGGTCCTCGCTCAACCGTGACCCATATTGGTGTTGCAAGCAAAATTTTGTGTGTTGGGCCCCCATCCGGCGAAATCACCTGCAGAGGAGGTCAAATTGCAAGCTGATGGGGGAAGAGTTGCAGGCCCCCAAGTGTAATTCTCCAGCTGACAGTCACAGCTCTACCTTTTTGTTTCGATCCCGCACAGGGGAGCTGAAAGGGACCAGCAGAAAACCCCCTGTGACCCTAAACTCAAGGAGGTTTTGGGGAGGAGACAGTAAGCCGTAATCAAAGAATTGGGGATCCTGAAAACCCCCCCACTGATTGTGGCCAAAAAAACCCATGGGAAAACAGGGACTTCTCCCATGTAACCCTCTTATCAAGACCCCCTAGCACCTGGGAGGAGTGCTTTTGCTAGGTTTGGGGTACTTGATGTGCTTTTTATTACCTAACCTGTGGGTGTATCCAAGCCTGTTTGAGGCCTCCCGATGTACTCAGCCCGTTGGCTGGGTGTTTTGGTGCTAGGCTTTTTTGGGCCCGACTTTTTTTTACCCAAAAATTTTTGTGGGCCACAGAGAAACACAGTCTCCAAAAAAAAGGGGGTTTACAAGAGAAAAGAAGTGACTTTGATCCTATATTTATATTTTGCCCTAGGCAAACTTTAAAAACTATCAGTTCTCTTTTTATAAAACCTAAAAAAGTAACTTTTTATATTAACCCTTTAACCTCTATACACACTTTTAAAAACCTGTTTTAACCCCAAATTTCCCCCTTTTTACTTTGAAGGAATAGTCCTTTTCCCTTTCAAGTCTGGTGGAACCCCCCCTACCAAAAGGGAAAACTTTATATCAGAAATTATTAACTCCAGTGAGGGGGTCCCAAGCCCCCTACTTGGGCATCGTCCCTAAAATTAAGGGCAAAGGCAAATAAGGCCCCTTTTGACACCTTTTCAGCGGGTGGCCTTTTTAGACGAGTGAGAAATACAATTTAAAACATCTTTTCCTGACCTCCCCCCAAATGTTTTACCACTAACCTGGCTTTATCAGGGGTTAGAGTTCCAGTCCCATGTGGTCTAAGCTCACTTCATTTTATATCATGTTAGGTACACACCCTATTCAGGTGCTCACAAATTAGCCATCAGAGAATCCACAAAACCCACTCCCCCTTCCACTCTCCTGCACACACTAATAATATGTGCTGCTAAAGCTGCCACCATACTCCCATAACTAACAATCCTCAGAAAAGTTCACCATCTCCATGGCGGACTTACGCCCTGATGTGGACCTCCTCAGTCTTCCACGATCAAATAATGACAACGCGTTGTGATTCTATATCAAGGTTGAACAGAATAAATTTTATTGGATTACAGTGTCTTTTAAAGGCTTTAGGCGTGTCCATTAATACAGGCGGTTACATCAAAAATCCAATCAGTGATAAAGCAGTGGTATGGGCCACCAATCGGTTCCCATAAGGAGTGACTTGCGTTACTATTAATTAGATTCATTAAAATATATTATAATATGCTGACTCCTCATGTTCGGCCCTAATGATTAATCTTAGATGACATTTCCCCTAGATACAATGTTTGCTCGTACTGAGATTTTGGGTCACTTTGCCCTCGTTATCTATCATTAAGCAAATAGTATACCTCCTAAAACAAATGGTGTGATGTTATGAATAACATGTTTTTAGGAGTCAGCATTTGCAAAATATCAGAAACAGTTAGATTCTAGATGAGATTCTAGCTAACAACAAATGGCTGACAGTAAATTAAAATGGATGCCTTGATTATCAAGTCATATAACAGTTATCATTAAATTCTACTTCATTCCTCTCTCTTGATAATTACATCATCATTTTAATTTCAATATGTAGTACCCCTGAGATTCATTCAAAAGGGATGTCTCTTGTTGCTCATCTGCAACAGTATTGATATTGACATTCATAATGTTCTGACAAAACAGACTATAAAAATGTGGGTGAAGACATTTGCTAGTTCACTGAACCACCCACCGATGCCACTGAACCAATTGGCTGGATTTAGCCAAGAAAACCATCTTCCTACTGGGACTTTATCATGTTCCGCTCGGAACTTATTCTTTAGCTCAAGTATCTTGGGGGCGTGTAAGTCTACTCTGACTGAAAAATTGGTGTCTACGTAATTACAGCAGGCGTGGCCAATTACGACACAGGCCCTGCCCTTGCTGGCCGTCAAAAACTCTAACACCAGGATGTGTTGATTTAACACCTTCGCAGGAAACTTGGTTTGGTTATTGAGTATCTGAATGGCAACAAAAATTTCATCAGTGATGTTGTCAAAAAGTTCTCCTAGCTGCTCAGTGTTGTGTGTGTTGTGTATCCCCATTATTATTCCTGCAAATGGGAATGAGACTAAGGCCGAAGCATAAAGGACTGGATTGAACTTGATCAAATAGTTGTGATACTCCGTTCTTTTTGTGATCGTATGTCTTGATATTTGATCAATGTCGATTTCATCTTGAGAGAGAGACCATGTAGCCATTGTCAATCTTGCAATAGTACATGTGCCCACTCCGCTATATGGAAGAAACTTGTATGCAAATGATCCACATACATAATACATGTTGTCTGGGAGAATGATGTGTTCACCTCCTAAATTAGTGAATAGTCTGTATGCTATTTCTGATGCATACCATAAAAGGGGTTGTACTATAGGGGATGGACACCAGTATGCCTGGAGAAGGCCTTTGATTGGGTCTTTGCAACTCATGGTACTAGAGTCAAATTCTGAACCGTTTATTAGTTCTAATAATGTGCTAGAGGCCTTATCCATTAGTTGATAAGTGAGTCCAGTAAATACTGAAACATTTGACTGTGTGCCTACTCCTAAGGGGTGTAATGTTGTGTGAAATACTACCGCTAAAGTGTCCAAATCTATGGGAATGTACCCTAACCCTGTATTTGTAGAGTTTATTCTGTTGCATCTGAGGGGTGTTGAACCCGTCCCACATATGGATAGGAGTTTGGGGTTTATCATTGAGAGATCCTGTACTGCAAACCACCATGGAGGTGAAGACCAACCTGCAATTGGTAAAGCGACTTTAGTGTTATTGAATCTTGAAAGACTAGAGCTATCTGGAAATGTGTGTCATTTTCCTCTAAAATGGGTGGTAATAAAGGGAATAGGTTGTGAGGATACAGGTGAATGTGTGCATATCCAGCAGTCTTGTAGGCCTGAAACGTTTAGCTATGGTGTTGTGCATTTTAAGTAGTTTGTTATCCCATTCTTCTTGTAAGCGTTCATGTTAAATCTCTTTTAAACCTTACTGATGATTCTATCTGATCATAACACCATATTATGCACCTAGCTTCGTACCCATTAGGTCTGCAGTAATATTCAATGCAATCATATATAATTGATGTGGTCTTCCGCGTCCTGGAGTAGTCGTTGTTGTCCTCACTCTCACCTGTAGGCATCTTCCTGCCCATGTTATCGTAGTAATCTTCAGCTCTTGCAGAGCCAATCAGTTCCTGTGAAAAGGCGGTAATAAGAACAACAACCAACCACCCTCCCACAATGGTAGCCCAAAGTTTCTTGCTGGGCTGGGGGCCAAATAATTTATTAAACAGGAGGGGCATTTTGTCTTCTTTTCTTCACCCGATGGAAGGGTATGATGGAAGGGTATCGTATCGTAGGACCCAGAGAACCAGAACTTAAGAACTTACGAATCATAACACAGTCTCCTGGTTTGATGCTGTGGCAAGCAAGAGTAGGAACAGGCTGCGTGTCCCCTACTTGATGATGTAAGTGTCACGGATTGCGACGCGGCCCACGCCTTGGACCGTGGTCGTGTCCGTGCCCCTGTGTCTGGGTCCGCTGTGGCTCCCTGTGCAGGGCTTACAGCGGCGGTGTCAGTTTGCTCTACACCTGCTTCTGCTCAGCGTTACTCATCTGGCCCTGCTTCCACGTGTGTCCGTCCACTGTGGTTTCCCCAGCGTGTGTGTGCACTCCATAGGGCGCGCGCGCGCCAGCCTGCGGACATTTATACACACAGTGCTCCTGTTTCCTGCCCGTGACCTCTGACCCTTTCCTTCATTAGGAACTTCCTCCCTGGACTCAGTTCGTTGATGTTCTTCATAAGAGCTAGACCTCTGCTGCTAAGCTGCTGCCTTGTTAACCCCCTGGTTTCCAGAGTGTCTGCTAAGCGTCTATCTACACGTCTGCATTACTCGGCGCTGTCCAGCGCACCTTATACCTGCTGAACTCCTGTCGCTGCACCAGTCAGTTATTCCCGCTGTGTAATCTGTTATCATCCTGGGACTGTGTTTCCATTAAACAGCTACTGCATCCGTTTATCCGTCACCTGTGTCCTGCACTTCGGCTACCCGCCGCGAGTACTGCCATCTCTGCCCGCGGTGGGCCCTGAGGATCTCCTGTACCAGGACGTTTCTGGCTTTGCGGCCAGTAAACGTGACAGCACGAACTGACCATACTAAATGGATCCCGCCGGAGTGACTCTACCTGACCTGGTAGCTGTAATCAACCATCATGGCACGCACTTGGAGCAACTGTTCCAGAAGCTACAGACAGTTACCGCACGTCTGGATGAAGTTGCGTCTGCACGGGTACCTACGAAAGCTCCACTACCTGCTGTGGTTCCGTCGCCTGCTGCCATGTCCAGTCCCAGCCTGCACCTGTCTCTGCCTGCCCGTTACGACGGAGATCCCTGCTCATGTCGCGGATTCATCAACCAGTGTACCATACACTTCGAGGTTTTGGTGCACCAGTTTCCATCCAATAGAGCAAAGGTGGTGTTTATCATCAGCCTGCTCTCAGGTGAAGCCTTGGCCTGGGCCTCACCCCTCTGGGAGAGAGGGGATCCGCTGACAGGGGACATCCAAGAGTTTCTGTGCACCTTCCGGAACATTTTTGGACAACCTGGGCGCAATACCTCCGCGGCATCTGCTCTGCTACGTTCCTGCCAAGGCGAATCCACTGTGGGCCAGTATGCCATCCGGTTTCGTACCCTGGCTTCGGACCTTGCTTGGAACAACGAGGCCCTTGTTGCAGCCTTCTGGGGGGGCCACGCTGGGCGCATCAAGGATGAACTGGCTGGTCGTGACCTACCAAGTAACCTGGACGACCTCATTGCTCAAGCTACGAAAATCGACATACATTTTTCTGACAGAGAGCTGGAGCTTCGCCAGCAGTCACCGCCCTTCCGTCATCGCAAGCCTTCACCTCGTCTTGTACCTTCACCCCCAAGTCTACCTCACCAGGCACCTGCGTTCCCACAAGATGTTCCTATGGAGGTGAATCGCGTCCATCTAAGCCTGGAAGAACGCTCTCACCAGCGCAGTCTGAATCTGTGTCTATACTGGGCAGTTCCAAGCACTACCTAAGGAACTGCCCAGTCCGCCCTGCTGCGCCCCGGAAACCTCCATGCCATGGTGTTGTGGGTGAAGCGTCCCTGAATAAAGATGCCTCTGCTCCTCGTCTGACCACCCCGGTCACTCTCTGTTATGGTTCCAGTACTAAAATCCAAGTTTCTGCTTTGTTGGACTCTGGTTCGTCTGAGAACTTTATCCACCCGTCGTTGCTTGACAAGTATTGCCTGCCTGTCTCCTGTCTGGATAAACCGCTGCGTTTCTCCTCCATCAACGGGGAGATCCTGAAAGAACCAGTGCACTACCGTACCAAACCTCTGTCTCTGCGAACTGGAAGTTCCCACCAAGAGGACATCTCGTTCTACGTTTTGCCTAATGCTTCTGCTTCTGTCCTGCTTGGCTTACCGTGGTTCCAGTGTCACAACCCATCTCTAGATTGGAAAACGGGTGAAGTTCTCCAGTGGGGCGAGTCATGTCTTTCTCGCTGCCTGAAGCCTGCCCATCCTGTGCAGTCTCGCCAACCCGTTTCCCTGCCCGTTTCTGCTGTGCTGCCTGAAGAGGACCCTCAAGCACAAGAAGAGCTCCTGGTCTGTAAAGACATCTCTGTTTCCCACCCACCTCTCCCACTGTCTACTGATTCTGCTTCTTCCCCCCAGGTTCAAGAAGTAATCCGGAACTCTCTGGACACCTTCTCTGAAGACAGTTCCTGGGATACCGAGGAGGTGGTGGTTACCCCTAGCCGTTATGGAGGTACCCGGCTAGACCGGAGTGAAGGGCTTAAGGGGGGCGGGGTACTGTCAAGGATCGCACCTTGGACCGCGGTCGTGCCCGTGCCCCTGTGTCTGGGTCCGCTGTGGCTCCCTGTGCGGGGCTTACAGCGGCGGTGTCAGTTTGCTCTACACCGGCTTCTGCTCAGCATTACTCACCTGGCCCTGCTTCCACGTGGGTCCATCCACTGTGGTTTCCCCAGCATGTGTGTGCACCCCATAGGGCGCGCGCGCGCCAGCTTGCGGACATTTATACACACAGTGCTCCTGCTTCCTGCCCGTGACCTCTGACCCTTTCCTTCATTAGGAACTTCCTCCCTGGACTCTGGGTCAGTTCGTTGATCTTCTTCATTAGAGCTAGACCTCTGCTGCTAAGCTGCTGCCTTGTTAACCCCCTGCTTTCCAGAGTGTCTGCTAAGCTTCTGTCTAAACGTCTGCATTACTCGGCGCTGTCCAGCACACCTTATAGCTGCTGAACTCCTGTCGCTGCACAGTCAGTTATTCCGCTGTGTAATCTGTTATCATCCTGGGACTGTGTTTCCATTAAACAGCTACTGCATCCGTTTATCCGTCACCTGTGTCCTGCACTTCGGCTACCCGCTGCGAGTACTGCCATCTCTGCCCGCGGTGGGCCCTGAGGATCTCCTGTACCAGGGCGTTTCTGGCTTTGCGGCCAGTAAACAAGACAGTAAGTCTCTCAATTGCTTCTGCAGTTGTAGTACATAGTCCACATTAAGAGTTGTTAATGCTGAATGTTGAGTCTCTGGAGGTGAGAGTGAGTGATTAGGCAATTTTCCAAACAGAATTTCATAAGGTGAAAGTTGTAGCACTCCTTTTGGGGTGCTGCGCATGTCCCATAGAACAAGAGGTAAGGCATCTGGCCACCTCATACCAGTTTCCTTACAACATTTGGCTAACTTTTCTTTAAGGGTACGATTGTATCTCTCGACCTTACCGCTCGCTTCCGGATGATACGGCGAGTGGAACTGTTGTTTTATACCAATCATAGCACAAATGGTCTGGAATACATTACCAGTGAATGCAGGTCCCTGATCACTGGATACGACTTTTGGGATACCATATCTGCATACGAACTCTTTGCAGATCTTCGCAGCAGCTGTGGTAGCCGTCTGTGATGAAGTGGGGTACGCTTCTATCCACCCTGAAAATTGATCAACACAAACCAAGACATACGATAACCTTCCTACCTTTGGTAGCTGTATGAAATCTACCTGTAGGATCTGGAAAGGGCCAGTGGTTAATGGGAGGTGTGAAGGTGGGGTTCTCACTGCTCCTCCAGCGTTCTGCTGGAGGCAAGTCTGGCAGGCCTGGCACTTCCTCTTTGCAATCACAGTGAAACCCGGTGCGCACCAGTATGTGAAAACCAAATTTCGCATCGCTGTTTTCCCACAATGGGTTAGCCTGTGCGCAGCTTCCGCTAGCGCCGGCAAAAGAGATTTCGGGGCCACAGGTTTACCTTCACTGTCAGTCCATAGGCCATCAGAATTCTGGGTGCACCCCATGACCTTACATCGGTCCCTTTCCTGTGGAGAGCAATTGGACTGCAAAGTTTTCAAAGTTTCAAAATCAGGTAATGAAACAACTTCAGTTTTTACAGGCATCATGTTAACACGAGGTATTTTACTTGCTGCCTTTTTCGCAACCATGTCAGCTCTGTGGTTCCCACGTGCAATTGGGTCATGGCTGGAAGTGTGAGCTTGACACTTAATGATTGCTATCTCTTTTGGAAGGTGTATGACTTCCAACAACTTAGAGATTTCTTTTGCATAACTCACTGGGGAACCTTTAGCAGTCAAGAAATTTCTCATTTTCCATATTGTACCAAAAAACATGAACCACGCCAAAGGCGTATCGTGAATCAGTGTAAATGTTTACTGTCTTGCCTTCTGACAGTTCACAAGATTTGATGAGGGCTAATAACTCAGCTCGCTGGGCAGAATGAGGGGGATCTAAAGTTTCAGCGTACACAGTAGTATAATCATCTACCACAGCATATCCAGATGTTAATGTACCTGAATCATTTTGTCTGTGACAACTGCCATCTACGTACAGTATTAAGTCTGGGTTATCAAGTGGTTCCTCCCTCAAATCTGGGCGCGGCAGAGTTAAAGTTTGGGTATGCGCCAAACAATCATGGTCTCCGTTCCCCTCAAAACTGTCTTCTTCATCGCTGCTCTCTTCTCCTCTACCCTCCTCTCTCTGAACCTCATGTGGCAGGATTCAATTAGAGCACCGGTGTAGGCGGATGTGACTAGGCTGAAGGAGAGCGAGCTCCCACCTTGTAAGTCTGGCCTGAGCAACCTGTTTTGTACGCCGACAATTCAGGAGTGCATACACAGAATGGGGAACCCAGACATTCAAAATGTGCATTCAAAAAGGGTTTGGATGCATTTCTGGAGCGTAATAATATAACAAGTTATAGTGACTAGGATTGAGGAGAGGGGTTATTGATCCAGGGATTTTTCTGATTGCCAGATTGGAGTCAGGAAGGAATTTTTCCCTAAAATGAGGACAATTGGCTTCTACCTCATTGGGGGTTTTTGCCTTCCTCTGGATCAACACCTCAGCACAACAGGCTGAACTAGATGGACGACTTGTCTTTTTTTAGCCTTACAAACTATGAAACTATGAAACTATGAATACCAATTTGGCAGTTTTCTCTACAGCAAATGCAGCAGCCGCTACGGCCCTAAGGCATGCATGCCTTCCCTTTGCAACTGGATCTAACTGACCACTATAGTAAGCTACTGGTCTGTTGGCTTCATTATGAATCTGAGTTAGCACGGCCTGTGCATGTCCTTGGACCTCATGGCAGTACAAATGGAAGGGTTTTGAGTAGTCAGGTAAGCCTAGAGCAGGCTCTGAGAGGAGAGCTTTCTTAAGCTCCTCAAAAGCCATCCTGGTCTCGTCAGTGTGTGTAAAAGGTTCAGCCACAGAGTCTTTGGTTAGGTCATAAAGTGGGGCGGCATACAAGGAATAGCATGGTATCCATTGTCTACAGTATCCTACCATTCCCAAAAACTGTCTCAGTCGCTTTTTATTTATAGGAATGGACAATTTTTGTATAGCCACTACTCTGTCTAGTAGTAGGTGTCTGTGGCCTGGTGTGAGGCAATGTCCAATGTAAGTCACTTTTTCCCTACAGAGTTGCACCTTTTGTTTGGAAACTTTGTGTCCGTTGTCTGCAAGAAATTCAAGCAGAGCACTAGGCTATTCCTCTTACTATTTGAGCAGAGTAGAAGGTCGTCAACATACTGAATTAGCGTGGATTGACATGGTATGGCCAGCCCACCCAAGTTTTGGCGGAGTGCCTGACTGAAAATGGTGGGTGAGTTTAAGAACCCTTGTGTGAGGCGCCGCCAAGTGAACTGTTGACCTCTGTAGGTGAATGCAAACAAGTATTGTGAGTCAGGGTGTATTGGGATGGAGAAGAACGCTGAACATAAATCAATAACTGAGAAATGTGTACTGTCATTTGGTATCTGCATGAGAATTATTGAAGGCTTGGGGACCACGGGATGCAATGATACAACCACCTCATTGATGACCCTTAGGTCTTGCACAAGTCTCCATGTGTTTCTCCTCCCCACTCTTTTTGATTGGGTGTATGGGACTATTACATGGACTGCTGGTCCTTGTAATAATTGCTTGTTTTAACAGGGATTCAATTGTTGGCGCTATTCTCATTTCAGGCTCTGGCTTTAATGGGTACTGAGGTCTGTGTGGCAACCGACAATTGGGCTGTAACTCAATGTGTACAGGTGGAATGTTAGCCATCTGCCCCACTTCTGTAGAATCAGTATTCCACAGATGCTCAGGAATGTTCTGTAACATGGATAAGACTTCTGGATCTGATATGGCCTCCTCCTGTACTGGCTGATCATTGACCAATCCAGCATACAGCAGGTACACAGCGTCCTCTGTATTTTCAAGTGGAACTTGCATGTGGATACCATCAGGTGTGCAAAAAATTGTACACCCGAGCTTACAGAGAAGGTCCCTTCCCAATAAGCTAAGTGGGGCATCTGCTGACATGATGAAAGAATGTTCTGTAGTGATGGGCCTATTGTGACTGAAGTACTTTGTGACACTGGATATTGTTTTGATTTACCACTTACACCTACTGCCGATACACTCCTGCGAGTGGCTGGAAGAAAATCATTGTTAATTAGAGACAATCCAGCGCCTGTATCAATCAGGAAAGGGACTTGCATTCCATCCACCTCACAAGTAACTATAGGCTCCTGTGAAAAAGAAGAGTCGTGATGTGAAAGCAAAAATGTGTCGAATACCAATGGGCCCCGGGGTTCACCAGTTTCCAAGTCTAGTCAGAAGTCCTCTCTGGGCTTGATTTGTCGTTCCTTCTTAGGGCGTTGGCAGTCTTTGGCAAAATGCCCACTTTCTAGGCAATTGAAGCACTTAAAGTCCTCAGGAGACCTGTAAGGGATAGAAGTAGGATGTGCCTGGGTGGCAGAAGAAATGTTAAATCTTACCCTACCTCTGGGATTTATATATCTCCCTCCTCGGGCTCTTCTCAACCTATCTTCCTTTTCATTAATTTTTAACTGCATCAATTTTTCCTCCTTCTTGAGTTTTGCTTGTTCTAAATTAACTTCATGGGCATAGAGATTACTGAGAATATCTCCCATGCTCAGTGACTTCCAATTGGGGAGCTGAATGGTTAACCTGGCTTTAAGATGTTTAAGTAATCCCTGTACAAAAGTTTGTGTAAGCAGAGGTTTCATGGCAGTAACTTCATTTAGATCACGATCACCACCATTTTCCTTCACTATCTTCCTAAACCTATGGTGATATTCCCTAACTGACTCTTTAGCCTCCTGCTGAATGTCATTAATGGCTTTCCAATCTGCCTCCCTTTTGAACTCATCAAAGTAATTTTTCATAATAATGTTCCAGGCCATCTGGGGATCAGCATTAAGATTTGGTGGATCTGCCCCATAAGGAGTGTTTTTAAGAAGGTTCTTGTATTCTGCGGGTGTAAATATGCAATGTAACAATTGCATAACATCCTGACCTATCATGTTATGAGTTACAAACATTTTGTTTATTAACTCCCAGGCCTCTTTTGGATTTTACTTATAATCTCCCACTTGCTTAGCTAAACCCAATAAATCACTAGGGGTATACGGTCTTCTCATGGTCCATTCCTCACCCTTTGGGCCTGTGATAGTCTGTAAAGGGTTTAATTTTAATGTCCCTTCATCTTGAGTCCCACATCGTGTCCTTCCACCTCCTAAGATGTTTGAAGTGTCAATGTGAGTGTATTCTGCTCCCATTATTGGGCTGGGGACAAGTATATCGTATGCCGGTGGATGTAGTAGTAAGTTATGATGTATGCTTTTCTGTGGAACGGGAGTGAATGTACCCATGAGTGAAGAGTCATTCCCTAATGTAGTGCTTTTCCTTTGGTGAAGCTAGGGCTTCTGTTTGTTGCCCACTGCTAGGGGATTCTAGAAGTGGGGCATTAGGAGTTACTGGTGATGAAGCTGTGGGCAGAGATGGATATCCTGCCGAGGCTATGTGACCACTATCTGATGTTTTGGGTGTCTGTAGTGAAGTTTCCATCTTTGAAGAGATGGGGTCAATGGTGCTTGTGTCAGGGCTGTTTACTTCAGCTTTTGAGAGTGCTAAGGTAAGATCTCTTCTGATCTGACTGTGTATACTATGCACTAGACAGGTGAAGACCTCATCATCATCATCTGTAATGCTCATTAACTTTTGTGGCTTATCAGTATTTGCTGTGGATGCAGTGGTGTTTGTAGGGACTGAAGGTGTTGCACTAGATTGATCAGTGTTATCTAGGGAATTTCCTGAAGCTTGTTGTTGTGACCTGGCTTCACTTATCCAATTACAAATCATTTCCCTTTCTTTCTGATCCTTACAACAAGAAGCTATACCATACAATAGTTCTAAGTCCCATGTACCTTCATCAGGCAATTCAGGCATACACAATTTCCAATTGTTCCAATAATGGTGTACCTCGACTCCATATGTCTTTAACATATGAGTTATTGGGCTTCGGATAGCATACAAAACATATTTATTTTCTCCGTTGGGGGCCTTCTGCATTTTTCTGCAGGTGTTCCCCATGTCTCACTCTCTTTGAAGCCTCTTTGTACCAGAGAAAAAATACGGACCTCGTCAGGCCAGCCAAGGGCTTTCTGTATGCTCTTCACTAAGCACCCCGTGCTCAGTGGAACTCTCTCACTACTGCTTTAATTTGGCAAATATGGAAATTGTGTAATGCCTTTTGTCTCAATAATATAATACAATCAAAGTAAAGATATCATACAATTGCTTATATTGATTAACTTACTACTTATACTTCTATACGTTGCCTATTATGATAAACAGTGATGCTTACAGTTAGGTAATATTCATGAATCAAAAACATTACATATAAGCAACCTAAAACAAATGCAAAAATTAATACAGTCCCGACAAAGTGCATAAAGCCAATAATTATTAAACCAGAGTAATAATCCTTCTCACCGCAAGATGGCAGGCGTACCTAAACAAAAAGAAACACAGCAAAATAACAGTGCGCGTTCCAAAAGCAAACACTAGCTGAGCAAATACTAGCTGAAGAAAAATCAATAAGTTTACACAAGCTGAACACCGTTCCAAAGCTCAATTATATTCAAGAAAAAGTATACCAAGTGACAAGCAATAATTCAACCTAAAATTGTAACAGAGATACAAAATTTAAGCAAAGCAATAAGACACTATAACACTACAATAACCGGTTAATAACTACAAACAAGATACGTGGAAGAGTGGATCGGTATACTACACTGCACAATCACACAATCAATCACAATCAACAAGAGTACCTTGCAGACCATGGAACAGGACAGAAAGAAGCCTGAATTATTTTATTTTTTTAGGGAGTAAAGCTCAACAATCAATGGCCAGAAGAAATCCCAGGTTCTCTCGTCCAAGCCGCCTTCGACAGCTGTCCGTTGACCACGTCGGCCTAGGTATCCTGAACCGGGCAGAAACACCAACTGATGTGGACCTCCCCCGTCTTCCACGATCAAATAATGACAACGCATTGTGATTCTACATCAAGGTTGAAAAGAATACATTTTATTGGATTACAGTGTCTTTTAAATGCTTTAGGTGTGTCAATTAATACAGGCGGTCACATCAAAAATCCAATCAGTGATAAAGCAGTGGTATGGGCCACCAATCGGTACCCATAAGGTGTGACTTGCGTTACTATTAATTAGATTCATTAAAATATATTATAATATGCTGACTCCTCATGATGGGCCCTAATGATTAATTTCAGATGACATTTACCCTAGATACAATGCTTGCACATACTGAGAATTTGGGTCAATTTGTCCTCGTTATCTATCGTTAAGCAAAAAGTATGCCTCCAAAAACAAATGGTGTGATGTTATGAATAACATGTTTTTAGGAGTCAGCATTTACAAATTATCAGAAAAAGTTAGATTCTAGATGAGACAGATTCTAGCTAACAACAACATGGCTGACAGTAAATTAAAATGGATTCCTTGATTATCAATTCATATAACAGTTATCATTAAATTCTACTTCATGCCCCATCTTACCGTACTGCCTGCGTACTGTATCAATAGACATTTAAGCCCAGACTGTGATGGGCGTCCGTCCCATCTCTCTCATATTATTGCCTCTGCGTGGCTCACCTAGAACGGACTAAGCAGAATAGGTGTTACATTCCACAACACACTACCAGCTTTATCAACTCCCAAAAACCCCTTCTCTTCCATGTCTAATATGCATATTCATTGGGAATATAAACTCCATTGTACTGTACACTATTGTTATATAAACTCCATTGTACTGTTCACTATTGTCATAGTCTCTTCCCATAAAGCACTTTGGGTGACATGTATGAAGCTCGCCACGTCGGGGCGCACCTTTTCGCCAGTTTTCCGGCAAAATTTGCGCCTGATTTATGTCGGCGCTGGGGCGCGCTCATACATACTATATAAAGTCTGCCGCGCCTCGCCAGTGTGTGAGGCGCAGTGCGGGGACTTGGGCGCAGTGCGGCGCTGCGCCTAAGATTCGCCGCCCGAGGAGGTGCGCTCATACATGCAGGGAAAAGTCCGCCGCGCCTCGCCAGTGTGTGAGGCGCAGTGCGGGGACTTAGGCGCAGTGCGGGACTGCGCCTCATATTCGCCGTCCGAGGAGGTGCGCTCATACATGCGGGGAAAAGTCCACCGCGCCTCGCCAGTGTGTGGGGCGCAGTGCGGGACTTAGGCGCTGTGCGGGACTGCGCCGAACATGTATTCCGACTCGAGCCAGGCTGGAAAACAGCGAGAAATCATTAAGGATGTCCGTGCGGAGTATGAATAAAAAAATCGCCTTTATAAAGGCGTAAAACATTCTCTGAAAAAGAGCTCAAACCTACAAAAAAAATACATAAATAAAATCACTTTCCAAAAATCAAGAACGGCGCAACATCGGGAATTTGGATATTGAAAATTGCCGGGAAATACAGTAATTCAAATTCTGTAAGCTATTCTCATTGGTCGGCATAAACCAGCCAATCAGAATAGGAGCGACAGTGAACCATTAAAACCTATGGAGAAGAATTGACCAATCAAATTCAAAGGCGGGACAGTTCAAAATACAGTAAAAATGCAGAAAAGAGCTGATTGGTTGAGCTAGCAGGGGCTTGGCTAGCTCAGCCAATCAGTATAAGAGCGACAGAGACCCATTAAAACCTATGGAGAAATATTGACCAATCAAATTCAAAGGCGGGACAGTTCAAAATACAGTAAAATGGCAGAAAAGAGCTGATTGGTTGAGCTAGCGGGGGCTTGGCTAGCTCAGCCAATCAGAATAGGAGCGACATAGACCAATTAAAACCTGTGGAGAAATATTGACCAATCAAATTCAAAGGCGGGAGCGACAGTGGCCCATTCTAACGTATGGAGGAGTATTGACCAATCAGAATAGGAGCGACAGAGACCCATTAAAATACAGTAAAAAGGCAGAAAAGAGCTGATTGGTTGAGCTAGCGGGGGCTTGGCTATCCCGGCCAATCAGAGCGCGAGCTACTTTCTCATAGAGTTCTATGGGAAAAGAAATGCAGAGCGAGCTCTGTTTGTGATTGGCTAACTTAAAAGAGGCGCGGTTATTTGGACCAATGGGAGAGCGAGCGACGCTCTTATGGGTTTTCTAATGCAATCTGGAATAAAACTGTACATTGCCGAAATCAAATGATAAGACTACAGAAGTTGTACCGATGTGTATATAAAATGATCAATAATATGGGGGTAACCAAAAAAAAATATTAATTCAATAAAATCATGTTTATTTTTTTTATTTTCGTTAGCCAAGGATCAATAGTATGGGTGCAACGAAAATAAAGAAATAAACATGATTTTATTGAATTAATATTTTTTTTTCGTTACCCCCATATTATTGATCATTTTATATACATATCGATACAACTTCTGTAGTCTTATCATTTGATTTCGGCCATGTACAGTTTTATTCCAGATTGCATTAGAAAACCCATAAGAGTGTCGCTCGCTCTCCCATTGGTCAAAATAACTGCGCCTCTTTTAAGTTAGCCAATCACAAACAGAGCTCGCTCTGCATTTCTTTTCCCCATAGAACTCTATGAGAAAGTAGATCACGCTCTGATTGGCTGAGATAGCCAAGCCCCCGCTAACTCAACCAATCAGCTCTTTTCTGCCTTTTTACTGTATTTTGAACTGTCCCGCCTTTGAATATGATTGGTCAATACTCCTCCATACGTTAGAATGGGCCACTGTCGCTCCTATTCTGATTGGTTGGTTTATGCCGACCAATGAGAAGAGCTTAAACAATTTGAATTACTGTATTTCCCGGCAATTCTCTATATTGCAATTCCTTATGCAGCGCCGGTCTCGGCGACAAACGCGTTGTTAGGGATTTAACTGATTATTTTTAGAGAAGGTTTCAGCTCTTTATTTGATAATGTTTTACACTTAATAAAAATTATTTTTTTATTCATACTCTATGCCACACAGCGCAGAGCGCCAAGATTGCATTGCGTCGATCTCTCCATTGACTACAATGGGAGAAGTAGCTCGCGCTCTGATTGGCCGGAATAGCCAAGCCCCCGCTAGCTCAACCAATCAGCTCTTTTCTGCATTTTTACTGTATTTTGAACTGTCCCGCCTTTGATTTTGATTGGTCAATATTTCTCCATAGATTTTAATGGGTCCCTGTCGCTCCTATTCTGATTGGTCAATAATTCTCCATAGGATTTAATGGGACACTGTCGCTCCTATTCTGATTGGTCGGTTTATGCCGACCAATGAGAAACACTTACAGAATTTGAATTACTGTTATTCCCGGCAATTTCGAATATCCGAATTCCCGATGTAGCGCCGGTCTCGACGACAAACGCGTTGTTAGTGATTTTATTAATGTATGTTTATAGAAGGTTTCGGCTCTTTTTCAGAGAATATTTTACACTTAATAAAAATGTTTTTTTTTATTCATACTCCATGCCGCACGGCGCTGAGAGCCGAGATTTCATTGCGCCGATCTCTCCATAGACTACAATGGGACAAGTAGCTCGCTGTCTGATTGGCTGGGATAGCCAAGCCCCTGCTAGTTCAACCAATCAGCTCTTTTCTGCCTTTTTACTCTATTTTGAACTGTCCCGCCTTTGAATATGATTGGTCAATTCTTCTTCATAGGTTTTAATGGGTCTCTGTCGCTCCTATTCTGATTGGCTGAGCTAGCCAAGCCCCCGCTAGCTTAACCAATCAGCTCTTTTCTGCATTTTTACTGTATTTTAAACGGTCTCGCCTTTGCATTCGATTGGTCAATTCTTCTCCATAGGTTTTAATGGTTCACTGTCGCTCCTATTCTGATTGGCTGGTTTATGCCGACCAATGAGAATAGCTTTTAGAATTTGAATTACTGTATTTCCCGGCAATTTCCAATATCCTAGTTCTTGATATTGCGCCGTTCTAGATTTTTGGAAAGTGATTTTTTTAAAATTATTTTTTATTTTTGAGGATTGAGCTCTTTTTCAGAGAATGTTTTACGCCTTTATAAAGGCGATTTTTTGGAATCATACTCCATGCCGCACGGAGATGAGCGCCGAGATTTCTTTTGCGATCTTCTATGTTTCCTCGCATGTTCCGTTCTCGGTCCACTTCGCCTCAGCCGGAGCATTTAGACCAAAATCAACTAGGTCTGACTGTCGGAGCTGCCGAGCGCTGCAATGCGCCGCACTTTGCCGACTCGCGATCGTACATGCCTCGGAGTTTTCGAGCTCGCCGCGTCCCGCCTCGGAACGCCTACACCGCGCCCATTGCCCGCCCCTTCATGTGAGGCGCAGCCGAAAGTGGCGAACGCTGAGCCTAACACCGCATCCCTGCGTCCGACAGCGGATTCGGGCTGGTGTCGCCCTTTATATCTAATATACATATTCATTTTAATAAAGTTGCAGGCCCTATGGTTAGCCCGCCCTCCCTCCTGCAGTTTCACCTCCCACCTTCGCCATTAAAGATTCTTTCTTACAGGTCACGGCTAGCCACCTAATTCATTACGTCACGATGGGATCATGCAAAATTGTTAGTGCATTCATACTCTATTGCATCTGCATACATCTGCACTGCATACATTGTATTCAAGACCAGCACAAAACCTATGCAGCGAGCAGAAACAAGAAATCTATATATAAATAAATGTTGTAAGGGATCAGCTCGGTGGTATGGTAAGACAGGACCAGTCTTTAAATCTGTTTAGGCGAACAGGCGTTTATTTCAGCCTTGAACACACACAATATAAACGTGGGCTTAACTTCAGCCAAAACGAAGGAAAACAAAACAGTCTTACACAGACTGTGTGGGACACTTACAGTTCTGTGTCCAGATAAGCCTCCAGGCTTCCTTGTCTCCCGCTGAGACTGGCGTGTAGTCTGTTCCTGGGATCTTCTGCTGCGCACACCAGCACTCTCCCAGCATCACAGACAATCAATCACACCCTCCCACCTGATTTCCAGGCTTTCATACAGCAGCCAAACTCTGGCCTGGACCCTGAAGATGTGGGAGCAGTCACCCACCCAACTCTATGACTGCTCCTGTGAAAACCAGACCCAGACGACGGGCTGACTAACAGAGAACGTGTTTCAGCAACCTACCGCTGCTGACACCTGAAATTACAGGTTTTCACCTCACCAATGCCAGGGTCCTTGGTGACACATATCTCTGGTCCACCACAATCCCTTCTGTCCTCTTACAATGTATACATGAATAGATGGTAATCCACTCTCGAGCTGTGTCTCGCCACAACAGCGCAAGTGCATATATCACATGCTTCAGCTGCCAACAACCCCCTCATTCACAGAAACAATGTACATACATCCCAATTTTTTAAAAACCGTGGCCTCACGTAATCAATACCTATCATCATTGTAAGACACAGGGAAAACAAGGGACAACGTGGAGGCACCCAATAGCCTGGGGTTCAATTTCTGATTGAGCTGTGTTCCATTTCCATTTATAAATGCCCCTTGGATTTGAAAGCTGACTCATTTGTAAGTGTGAAATATTTCTAAGTTTATCCCCTTTATTTTAAAACTGTTTGATACATATGTCATAGTCATTGTTATTGTATTTTGTTTATGTAAGCACTGTAAATCGTTTAATTTTAAAGTTACCATTAATACATTGGTTCTTGTCGCTACACGGATCCATAACCTTGAAGAAGTGTATTTTTTAACCCTGTAGCTGCTGGAGAGCAGTGAGGTGACCCAGTAAGCGTTTTTAAGTGTTTTAAAGTATTTTGCATCAGAGTCCTTCCCTCTGATTTCTTTTTCTTTTTGAGTATTGAAGGAAGGTGGTGGCAGCGGATAACTTGGGGTGCTGGAACAGTCTTGGGGTGCGATTTATGCTTGAATTGCTACCTGATTGAGAGGTGAGCGCAAGTGGAAATAAATCGACTCCAGTCACGTGCTGGTTAGTGTGTACGTGACAAACATGTAGACTTTTCTAAATACATTGCTCTTTTGATTTTACTTTACTCAGCGCACACAGGTTTCTATGGTTACCTGACCCTAACTATTTGATTAGAGCTGGGAGTGATGTCACCATGGTCAGGAGAGCTCACTCTAGAGCAGGCTATTTGTCTTTTGTTTACAGATAGGCAATTGTTTTCACTCCTCAGAGCACATGTAACCTAAGTTTACTGAAGATAACATCTCCTGCACTTGTCAGTGTCAGGGCTCAACTAGTTATAGATAAGATTAATATGCTAATCACTGTCATAGAACCACCCAAAGCTTGACAGAGGCAAAGTGTAAGAAAAATCTGGCTGTGAAACCTGTATGCATTCAGAACACATAGGGCCACATGTATGAAGCTCGCCGGGTCGAGGCGCCGTTTTCCGCCAGTTTCCCGGCGGAATCTGCGCCTGATTTATGTCGGGGACGGGCCGCGCTCATACATATCATGTAAAGTCCGCCGCGCCTCGCCAGCATGTCGGGCGCAGTGCGGGAATGAGGCGAAGTTCGGCGCTGCGTCTGAGATTGTCCGCCGGAGGTAGTGCGATCATACATGCGGGGAAAAGTCCGCCACGGCTCGCCAGTGCGTGGGGCACAGTGCGGGGACATGGGCACTGTGCGGCGCTGCGCCGAAGAGTCGCCGTCCGAGCAAGTGCCCTCATACATGCGGGGAAAAGTCCGCCGCGCCTCGCCAGTGTGTGGGACGCAGTGCGGGACTTAGGCGCCGTGCGGGACTGCGGCGAAAATCTGTTCCGATGCGAGACAGGCTGGAGCGGCGAGAAATCATTCCACATGTCGGTGCGGAGTATAAATCCAAAATCGCCTTTATAAAGGCGTTCTACATTCTCAGGAAAAGAGCTGAAACATTAAAAATAAAAATTACATAAAACAAAATCACTTTCCAATATCCTAAGTCAAGAATTAGGATATTGGAAATGGCCGGGAAATACAGTATTTAAAATTCTGAAACCTATTCTCATTGGTCGCCAGAAAGCGGCCAATCAGAATAGGAGCGACACTGAACTATTAAAACTTATGGGGCAGGATTGACCAATCAGAATCCACGGCGGAACTGTTCAAAATACAGTAAAAATGCTAAAAACAGCCGATTGGCTGAGATAACGGGGGCTTGGCTATCTCAGCCAATCAGAATAGGAGCGACAAAGTCCCATTCTAGGCTATGGAGAAGTTTAGACCAATCAGAATACGAGCGACAAAGTCCCATTAGCCTATGGGAATTTACACCAATCAGAATCCAGGCGGACAGTTCAAAATACAGTAAAAAGGCAGAAACGAGCTGATTGGTTGAAGCAGCGGGGGCTCGTCCAGCTTAGCCAATCAGAGCGCGAGCTGCTTTCTCATAGAGTTCTATGGGGAATCGAAATTTAAAAGAGGCGCCGTAATTTGGACCAATGGGAGAGCGAGCGACGCTCCTATGGGTTTTCTAATGCAATCTGGTATAAAAGTGTACATGGCTGAAATCAAATTATAACACTACAGAAGTTGTGCCGATGTGTATATACAACGAATACTAATATGTGGCTAACGAAAAAAAAAAAAAAGACCATAAAATCATGTTTATTTCTTTATTTTCGTTAGCCAAGGATCAATAGTATGGGTGCATCGAAAATAAAGAAATAAGCATGATTTTCTTGATTTCAAATTTTTATTTCGTTAGCCACATATTAGTATTCCTTTTATATACACATCGGCACAACTTCTGTAGTGTTATAATTTGATTTCAGCCATGTACAGTTTTATACCAGATTGCATTAGAAAACCCATAGGAGCGTCGCTCGCTGTCCCATTGGTCCAAATTACGGCGCATCTTTTATTTTTCGATTCCCCATAGAACTCTATGAGAAAGCAGCTCGCGCTCTGATTGGCTAAGCTGGACGAGCCCCGCTGCTTCAACCAATCAGCTCGTTTCTGCCTTTTTACTGTATTTTGAA
Organism: Phyllomedusa bahiana; assembly: GCA_025379985.1. Classification (NCBI taxonomy): domain Eukaryota; kingdom Metazoa; phylum Chordata; class Amphibia; order Anura; family Hylidae; genus Phyllomedusa; species Phyllomedusa bahiana. The sequence continues at coordinate 6,753 of JAODAL010027562.1, read as the reverse complement.
CTGTTCCGCCTTTGAATATGATTGGTCCATTTTTCTCCATAGGATAGAATGGGTCCCTGTCGCTCCTATTCTGATTGGTCAATTCTCCTCCATAGGATCTAATGGGACATTTTCCCCTCCTATTCTGATTGGCTGGTTTATGCCGACCAATGAGAAAAGCTTTACAAATCTGAATTACTGTCTTTCCCGGGAATTCTCTCTATGGCAATTCCCTATGTAGCGCCGGTCTCGGCGACGAACACGTTTTCGGGTTTTTAACTGCTTTATTTTTAAAGAAGTGTTCTGGTCTTTATCTGAGTATGTTTTACACTGTATAAAAATAACTTGTTGATTAATACTTCATGCCGCGCAGCGCTGAGCGCCGAGATTTGAGTGCGCTCATCTCTCCATAGAGTATAATGGGAGAAGTAGCTCGCGCTCTGATTGGCTGAGCTAGCCGAGACCCCGCTAGCTCAGCCAATCAGCTCTTTTCAGCATTTTTACTGTATTTTGAATTATCCCGCCGGGGATTTTGATTGGTCTACACTTCTCCATAGGCTAGAATGGAACTTTGTCGCACCTATTCTGATTGGCTGAGCTAGCCGAGACCCCGCTAAGTCAGCCAATAAGCTCTTTTCTGTCTTTTTACTGTATTTTGAATTATCCCGCCCTGGATTCTGATTGGTCTACACTTCTCCATAGGCTAGAATGGGACTTTGTCGCTCCTATTCTGATTTGGCTGAGCTAGCCGAGACCCCGCTAGCTCAGCCAATCAGCTCTTTTCAGCATTTTTACTGTATTTTGAATTATCCCGCCGGGGATTTTGATTGGTCAATTCTTCCCCATAGCTTTTAATGGTTCACTGTCGCTCCGATTCTGATTGGCCGGTTTCTGCCGACCAATGAGAATAGGTTTCAGATTTTGAATTACTGTCTTTCCCGGCAATTTGCAATATCATATTTGTTGATATTGCGCCGTTCTAGAGTTTGGAAAAGTGATGTTTTTTTTATTATGTGTATTTTTTACGTGCAGCTCTCTTCTGACACTGTTTTCCGCCTTTATAAAGGCGATTTTTTTTCCTATTCATACTCCTGCTGCATGGAGCGGAGCGCCGAGATTTCTGTCGCGATCTTCGATCTGCTTCCTCGCATTTTTCGTTCTTGCTTCACTTCGCCTCCGCCGGAGCATTTCGACCAAGTCTGCTTGTCGGAGCGGAGCGCCGAGACTTCTGTCGCGATCTTCGATCCGCTTCCTCGCATGTTCGGATCCTGCTTCACTTCGCCTCTGCCGGAGGATTTAGACCAAAAAAAACCTGGTCTGCTTGTCGGAGCTGCCGAGCGCCGCGATTTGGCGAGCCGCATGGTAACATGCCTCGGACTATACGAGCGCGCCGCGTCCCGCCCCGGAACGCCTACACCGCGCCCCACCGCGCCCACTGCCCGCCCACTGCCCGCCCCTTCATGTGGACCGCAGCCGAAAGTGGCGAACGCTGCGTCCGACAGCGGGATTCGGGCTGGGAGGCGCAGTGTACGCCAGAAAACAGGCGTAAAGCCCGTTCATACATGTCGCCCATAAAATGTCTCATCTCATAAGTAAAGTATATTGACCAATGCATTTAGAAAAAGTCTTATTTAACTGTCCAGTCATGTTGAGAGCTAATCTTTTGACTGAGAAAACTCCTTTAGTGGACAGCTCAATTTTTCAGTTTTTGCAATCACCGATTCCAGTGGGGCAGAGTCCTCTCTCCCTCTGTACCAGTTGTTAGTAAGCATTGTCATTGTACTTTGGTTTTAACAAAGTACAATGGAGTATATTAGTTATGAGGAGAAGTTAGTAGAATTGAACTTATTTAGTCTTGAGAAAAGACGGCTCTGAGGGGATATGATTAATTTATAGAACTGGTCCCTACAAAAAGTATGGGGAAAAATTATTTCAGGAAAAGCCCCTCAAAAGACAAGGGGACAATCCCTTTGGCTAGAGAAAAAAGGATTCAATCTCCAAAGGAGAAAAGCGTTCTTCACTGTAAGAATTGTAAATCTGTGGAATAGCTGCCTGAGGAGCTGGTCACAGCAGGAACAGTTGGGCGTTTCAAGAAAGGCTTTGAACTCCTTGTCTCCCTCCCTTCAACCACATTTTACCCACCCTTGGTTAAACTTGATGGACATGTGTCTTTTTTCAACCGTACTATGTACTGTAACTATGTAACCCCCTTCAAATGATAGCAGATGGAATTAATGGCACTTTGAAATAAAATAAAATAAATAAAACATTCAACAGGTTTCAAATAAAACTAATACATTCCTTTAAATCCAGCTATGGTAGGTTAAAGAAATGCAGGGGAGCTGCAGATTGCCCCTCTCCATGCTTCTATGTTCCTTATGACATAATGAAAAGGCAAAAAATACCAGAAATCCACTAAGGGGTAACTCTTCCTTTAAAAGAATGCTACTTTGATGTTAGAGACATAGCTACATATTACGTAAGGTTGAATAAAGACAAATGTCCTTTTCTTTCATGTCGAAGAAGATGTGTTTTCCGAGTAAAACGTTTGCCACAATCTGAACATGAAAATGGCTTCTCTGCTGTATGAGTTCTATTGTGTTTAGCAAGACATGATTTCAAGGTAAAATAATTGTCACAATATGAACATGAAAATGGCTTCTCTTGCGTGTGAGTTCTTTCATGTTCAACAAGACGCAATTTTACAGGAAAACATTTGCCACATTCTGAGCATGAAAATGACTTCTCTCCTGTGTAAGTTCTTTTATGTTGAACAAGATGGGATTTGTCCCTAAAATGTTTTCCACATTCTGAACATGAAAATAGCTTCTCTCTAATGTGAGTTACTTCATGTTGAATAAGATGTGATTTCAGACGAAAACATTTCCCACATTCTGAACATGAAAATGTCTTCTCTCCTGTGTGAGTTCTTTGATGTTTCTCAAGATTAGATTTGTTAGCAAAACATTTACCATATTCTGCACAGGAAAATGACTTCTCTCCTGTGTGACATTGATGTTCTACATCCCATATGTGACTTTTATTTTGCTCAACAATCTGTGGTGAATCAGAATATGGGACCTGCTTAAAAGAATCAGTTGATAGATCATTGGAGGGAAGGGCTGAGGCTATGTCTGGATAAAAAGTATGCTCTTCATGTGCATCTTGTGCGATACCACTACCATCTGCTTTAAAATCTGACAAGATCATATGTTCGTCTGAGCTCCTGGTACAGTCACCTGCCAAGAATAAGACAGATTTTATTACTTTTGATAACTATTACCTTAAAAGTTATATTGATATTTTATAACATTTCTATGTAAGAAAAGCCCATAGAAATTGCCAGTCAATGCGAGTGGTGGCAAAACAGATTACATTTTATCTAAAAAAATATATCAAAAATGGCATGTGTGAATATAGCCTTATTAGTAGTAGTGGCTACCCTGTTTCTCTGAAAATAAGACAGTGTCTTATATTAATTTAATTTAATTAATTTTATTAATTTTTGCTCCTAAGGATGCACTGGGTCATATTTTCAGCCGACGTTTCATTTTTTCATGAACAAGAATTCACATTTAAACCTCATGAAGTAACCGGAGACTAAAATACAAACACTTTCGCAAATATGCTTCATTAGGAAAATCAAAGCATTTCACCTGTGATTCAGACCGCTCTGAAGTCAACCCAAGTCGGCACATGACAGCTTGATGGATCGCTCACTATAATGACAGCTTTGTGCTTCTGAGCTGGGAGAGTCCACTGTGCAGGGGGGAGCCTGTAAGTCTGCATCATGTTCGCACCAGCAGCAATGTCATATAGAGGTCTGTGTGCTATGGAGGAGGAGGCTGAAGCAACAGGTAAACCCTGTTACACTATGTCTTCCATGTACTGTATGTAGTGAGAGACTGAGATCACCCTGTACAAGCAGCTATGTCATCAGCCTGACTTACAAAGTGAAAGTAAGAACCTGTTCCCTAGTAAAACTAAGATAAATCCTCTGGATTGTTAATGACATGTATTTGAGAAAAGTCTACTTTTATCTACTATCAATGTGTGTGTATGTGTGGAGGTGAAATATGCTCTTATAGCAATGACTGCCAATTTTCAGGGGAGGCCTTATATTTATAAGCTTGGAAAAAAAAAATCAGATCGCACCAGGTCTTATTTTTGGGGGATGTCTTATCTTTTGGAGAAACACGGTATTAGGGACAATACCCTAACACAACGTCCAAACCTTGGGAATGAGTGGACTACAATTCCTAAATCCCAAGTACCACAAGCAAAGTCCATTGGTGCGGAGTTAGTCATAAGTGTTCACAAATATAAAGAATCCTTATAAAAAAATTTATACATAACGGCACAGACAAAATGTTTCATGTATTCATACACTGGTGGAGCCGATGAAGTGCATCAGTGCATGAAACGCATCGTCCTGTCATATGTAAATAGTTCTTATATAGAATCTATATCAGTGAAGACTTATAGTCCAGCTCCAATGAGCTTTACTCATGATTATTGGGAATAAAAATATTTTTTCGTTCGGGCCTGGTTTTTGGGTTTTTATACCAAAGACTTGCAAAAAAAATATAAGCGGGGATCTCAAAAAATGTAGACAAACCAGAACTGTTTATCTATAAAAACTCTAGGCACGCTCCATGAAACCTTTGGGGTCCAATACAATGAGCTGGTAGAACCCCAAGGCTGAGGGAATAGTGTTGTAGTCTTTAGGATAAAGGAGAGCGGAATAGTCAACGAGGACAAAACGGTTAAAGGTTTTTATCAACAGAAATGTATTTCAGGACTTTGGATCAGGGGATATTAGGGGGTGTCCGACCAAAAAACCCCCGACAGTGAAAACCTCTTCGCAGAAGGGCGAGGGCAGGAACCAGAATAAACATAGTACGGGACGTTTACACCCCCTTGCTCCCAGGCAGTGAGTAAGCACCCCAAAGGAACACTTCCAGATCGTGCATGGGCCCCATGTGGGTAAAAAGGGGGGACGTTTTTAGAAATACTGCAGTTTTTACAGGGAAAAAAAAACATCTGACTTTTTCCCCCCACGTGACCCAATTAGCACTGTATAGTCTGGGACAGTTGTCAGTACACCAACCTCCAAGAAAGGGGGGATGGTTTTTTTCTGTCACAGCTCAACTAACCTGATACACTGTTAGCAAGGAACATAGTTTCAGCGTCATGATCCAAACCAAGCCCCCGCAGCACATGATTGCCCGACTGGGCCTATTATAGAACTCTGGGTCTTAACAGATTTAATCAACACACGTCAGTACGAGGGTGACTCCCCCTTAAGTGGAAAAAAAAATTATTAATATTTTTAGAGCACCATTGGTTCCAGGGGGCTGTACATTTAAGGTGAGGGTGGGGGGGCAGAGTGAGAAAACTGAGGGCCGGATGAAAAGGGCGCGCTAAATCTCCAAACTTTTCAGCCTGACATCTAGCGTAGTCCTGTTCGCTATAATTTTTTTTTTTATCATTCAAAACGATTTTATTGAAATCCCAGAATTGCCATAACATATTATCCGTATGCTAAAGAAAAGGGAAAGGGCTGAGTCTCAAGATTTGATAAAGCGAAAAAACATACATGTGCAAATTTCCGCACTAACAGCAAAATTTTGTTGCACCTATGAACAACTTAATCACTCATAGAATTAAAACAAAAACAGTAAAATTTGTGAATTGCGGGGAAGAGTCGCACGCATGCGGGTACCCGCATTGAAAGTTTTAAAAAGCAGAATCAACCCAACATCCGATCGTGTCATTGATTTTAAAAAAAAAAAAATTTTTGAGCTGGACTTTGGTTTAGATACAATAACTTTCTTACTCAAATGTAAACGATCAGATCAATGGCGCTTCAGCACCCAATCTTTCATATAGAGAACGCAGACACAAACACAAAAAACATATACACATATTAAAACCGAAACATGAACGCGACATCACACTCACAGCAGGAGGGGGGGAAAGAAAGGGAAGGAGTACGGGAAAGCACCAGGGGGAAAACACACCCCTAGCAGGAGATGGAGAGATACATCTGTGAAGTCTTGAACTCGTTCCAGTGGGACCAAGTTCGGCGACACGCAAGGATCTGGTCAGGGGTGTGGGAGATCTGTTCGCTATAATTTTAATTCGCCCACATGCCAATATCAGGCAAAATTACAGAGCGCGGGAGGCGGGGAGCACCAGAACCGTATGACTCTATAGATTTATAGCTTCAGTACGGCAATTCCAGGCACATTACTGCTGGAACAGATAAACCACTCTCAAAGTGGTTTACCTGAGCCAGAAGTGTAATTTCTGCACTAGAATGTGCCTAATGTAGGACCCACAGTAGACCGGATTCATAAATCAGGCACATTCTTCACTATTCTTATGCGCTTTAAAATTTACGTTAAAGCGCCATTAATCATACATGTCGCCCTGCAAAAACATCCGCAGAGATCAGGACCGGGGGCAAAATATGTGAAGTAAAGCAAAACCAAGAATCAAAATAATGAAAAGAAAAGCGCTGAAAGCCCGAACCGTAACTCTTCGCACTGCTCCAACGGAGCTAAAACTCTACATAACCTATATATAAACTGCAGAAAAGGAAAAAATTGCAAAACTTTAGTGCTATTTTTTGCTATTGAAAAAAAACAAAACAAAAAAAGAAATTAAATTTATGGATCTTTTTCATGGATAGTATGAATGCAGCGTTCCACACAGGAAGTTTAATCACTAAGAGGTTCATTAACCATGACAGAACAAAAAAACCCAAAA
>JAODAL010027561.1:0-54734 GCA_025379985.1 Phyllomedusa bahiana | reverse complement strand
CCCAAACACCCAGCAAAGAGTGTTTTTTTTTTTTTGTTTTTTTTAAACTCCCCCATCACCAATTTTCCTCCAATAAGCACAGTTAGGACTAGCAGCTAGCAGAGCTGAAATGTCAGTCACTGCTAAAGACCCACCTACAACCTGCAAAGGAATTGTCAGCTTGAAGCTGTAGAACCACCCACAGCCTGGACAGGAAGTGGAACCAGTCGACTGTGCAAGCCAACTTTTGTGAAAAAAATCCAGATTGGAAAGCCCAGATACATTTTTTCTGCTTTGGCCTCTCTGCACATTAGCAGTCAAAAATGTATTTTTGTATTTAATTTACTTTGTATAAAGCCTTGTTTTTTTGAAGCAGAGATTGTATTTTTTCTTTTTTGTGTAGTCTGATGTACATAATTTGTACTTTATATATATTTTTGCATTACAAATAGAAAAACTTAATTTTCAACAGTTTCTTTTGTTAATTCTGAATGCTGTTCAAGTTTCACACAAAAATTGTTAAAATAATTATTTTGTTGACTATAGTCATGGATTGGTATACATCTAGTTTTTGTTTTTATGTGATTAAAAACATTTCAATAACTGGAATGACCAACTGTCATGATTGTGCCCAACAGACCCCTAGCTTTGAGCTCTAGTCTCCGGCCACGGCCATTGCGTCGGAAAACGTGGTTTATGACATAATGCTTTGTATTTATATTCACTGTGTGAACTCGGTTTTACTTCTCTGCATGCTTAATTGATTCCTGGCCAACGCCTATGGCCAGGAATCGTCGAGCACTCTTTCAGTTAACCTGTTTCCTTGCTGATTGCCAGTCTGGTAATCCAATCTGGTTTTGTGTTTGTTCCACCTATCACCTCTCTTGTGTTTTCCCTGGTTCCCTATATAAGGATTCCTTTGCTACTCATCCCTGCCTGCTATAGTTGGTCCTTTCCTTGCCTATAGCTAGCCCTTTTCTCTCTTGCTTGTTTTCCTGGTTACCTGACTTTGCTTTTACTCTCAATATTTTCTTGCCTCCTGATTTTGCACCATGTCTCCCGGCAGTTACCGACCCTGCTCGTCTGACCCTCCGTTTTGTGTTATGTGTCCGTTTGTCTGCATCTTGTGTATGCACTTATTTAGTGTAGGTCTCAGTCTCCAAGTTGGGGCTGACCTATTAAGGAATCGGGTTCCACAAAAGGCAGGGACAGTGGTTGGGACCAGCGTCAGGGCCTCACTTTGTTTGTGTGTGCTCGTGAGCCCCTGACCAGTCCCTTACACCAGCAGAATAAATTTAATGTACTGCATGATGAACTCTGTAAAAAATATTCCTCTCCCCCCCAAAAAAAATCTTTTTTTTTGTTTGAAATTTTTTTCGTTAAAATATAATAAAAAGAACTTGGAAGAAAGGATGAAACAAAAAAAACTGAAGTCACCATACATCACCATGACAGGAGGGGGAAATGTTTATTACTTAACACCATATACACAGTATCCAACAAAAATATTCATTTTTGTCCTTTGTTGATGGCACAGTTATAACTTTCATTTTTGTTTTTTAAAACAACTTTACGAGGGCCTTCTTGACTTCTCTGTTGTTCAGACTGTAGATGACAGGGTTCAACATCGGAGATATCGTGACATAAAACATAGAAATGTATTTATTTTGGTTTAAAGAATTTTTGGACAATGGGTTTAAAAACCTGACCATGGAAATCATAAAGTAGGTAGCCACCACAGAAATATGTGAGCTACAAATGGAAAAAGCCTTAGACTTTCCAGAGGAACGAATCCTTAATACAGTGGATATAATACAAACATATGACACAATAATCAAGAAAAAGGGCAAAATAAGAAAAATAACACCAACACTAAATACAACAAGTTCCTGACCAGAGGTATCATCACATGACAATTTCAGCAACAATAGGATCTCACACATAAAATGGTTAATATTGTTGGGATAACATATAGTAATAGGCAATACAAAGGGTATAATGATCACATTTATGAAGCTTAATATCCATACAAAGGCAGCTAGTTGGCAACACACACTCCACCTCATGAGAACCGGGTAGTGGAGGGGATGGCAGATGGCGATGTATCGGTCATAAGCCATGACGGCAAGAAGTTGGCATTCGGTGGTTTCCACAAAAAATAATACATTCAACTGTATGAGGCAACCAATAACTGATATTGTTCTATGAGTGGATAAAAGGTCTACGAGGAGCTTCGGTATCGCTAATGAAGAAACACACAAGTCTATGAAAGATAAATTGCTGAGGAAGAAGTACATTGGGGTGTGTAAGGGGGGGGCACAGTTAAACGACACAGATGATAAGACAGTTTCCAACCACAGTGAACACATAGAGGAGGAAAAATATAGGGAATAAACAGATATTTGTTATTAGGTCACTGGAAAATCCCAACAGGATCACGTCAATGGCCATTGTCTTATTGCCCATGTTGGCCTTATGGAATCTTCAAAAACTGATGTAAAAGTGAAAGACCTATTTTATTTTCCTATAAGTCCTGGTGGATAAAAGCATTGTGGTTATTAGACATAAAAAACATTGTCAGACAGCTCTGCAATATCCATAATGATAGGTTAATTTAACTCTCTTAAAAGGGTTATCCATTTTTTTATTTTTTTTATTAGTAAGTATGCTCACTATGGTCTATTCTATATTCAAATACTTTATTGCTGTGTTTTCTAAGTGTGTTTCTTACATTTATTTTTATTAGTATGTGTTTGTCCATAAGTACTGATGTTTCATTCAGAATGCCATCCCTTATTACAGCATGAAAGTGCCAGCTGACCTGCTCATTAGCAAGCATGTGCGTTACTCAGAGGGGTGTCACTTCGACAGTGTATCTGTCCACCTCCCTCCCCGAACACAGTGTCATGCTACTTTTTGTGGTTTAGTCTATTAATACCTTTGACTCTACCTTCTCCTTCAAACCGCACATCCAAGCCCTTACCACCTCCTACTGCCTCCACCGGAAAAACATTTCTCAAATCCTGTCTTTTCTCAGTTTTGACTAAAATACTGAGTGGTCCTTTTCATCTCCTGCTTAGACTACTGCAACTTCCCTTTCTGTGGTCCATCTAACACTCTTGCTCCCCTCCAATCCTTCCTCAGCACCACATCCAAAATGATCTACCTCTCTCCCCGTTTCTCCTCTGCGTCTCCCCACTGTCTATCAATTCAATTGTCACTCAATGCCCATCGAATTCAGTTCAAACTACTAACCATGACCTACATATCTCTTGATAATCTCAAAAATCTCTGCTTTAATCTCCTGATTCCTACAATCCCAATCTCCGATCCTCCAAAAAAAGAGATACAGGAACAGAATTTTTAGTACATGTATATCAGAAAATTTTATGAATTCTATTATATTCATAATAGTTAAAGGAAAGCTTCCAATAGAAAGGAATATTTTTTATTAAAACCAACATTCCAGAAAAACTATTTTTTTTTTTTAATTTTTGCCAGCATTTTTTTTTTATTCTGGCAGTCATATGCAAATAAATATGACATATAAGATCTTGTCCGTGTTTAGCTGTGATTAGTCAAAAGATAATATTTATGAATGACCAACCAGACTAATCTCACTTTACTGCAACTGCTCCTTATCTCTGTGCAGTCTCATTACAAATAGTAGGAAATTACATAATGATTGCTCTGTTATTCTCTGGACAAGGTTAGACTAGACTACAAGACAATGAAAAACGCAATGCATGCAAAGAGAATGTATTGATCCTTCACTATATTAAGGGATTTGCAGCTTTCTTCATATTTATTAGATTTGGCTGATAACAATTACTCCGCTCAGGTCATCGTCCGCGTGGAAGAATCGCTGACAAGCAATTCACACTGCTCTGCTTTCAGAGCTCACAGAGGGAAAGTCAGAGACATGTCAGGAACTCATAAACATAGGGAAATGTTAAAAAAGTAAATAAAAAGTCCAACCAACCCAATAAAAAAATACTAACAATAGTCACATATTGTGTGAAAACTAAAGCTGATGGTAGTGCTCCTTTAAAAACAATAAAATGTGGACAACTTCTTCATCCATACCTTTGTTTGTCTCTGATTTCCTATAGAGGTATACAGAGTTGTGTTTGTCTTTATAAATACAACAGAAAAGCATGTGTCTTATTTCACACCATTTTATGGAGGGATGAAAATCTATTGCTTCTAGCGAAGAATAGTTTGCTGAGTAGGTTGCCTGATATTTTATAACAATAATGAAGGGTTACACACTTTTCACATACAGGATCTGCTATGAGATCTTGTTCAGTTTCTCCCTCCAAGACCTAATCCTGGTTTTGCCTGTAAAACACAGCATCAAAAACTGCACGTGTGAATATTGGCTACAGTTTGAATAATAATAATAATAATAATAATAATAATCATACTCATAATAATAATAAAAAATAAAAAGAAAAGTATCAAAAAATAATAGTACTACTACTACTACTTCACCTACTATTAAAAATAATATAACAAATATATTATCTATATTAACAATGAAAAATAAATTATTACTTTTATTATTATTATTATTATATTATTATTATTATTATTATTATTATTATTATTATTATTATTATTATGCAATAAAAAGTTTCAATATTAATAATAATTATAATAATAAATAAAAAGAAAAGTATCAGAAAATACAACTACTACTACTACTTCTACTACTTCTACTATTAAAAATAATAATATAACAAATATATTATCTATATTAACAAAGACAAATAAATTATTGCTTTTTTATTATTATTATTATGCAATGAAAAGTTTCAATAATAATAATAATAATAAATAAAAAGAAAAGTAACAGAAAATAATAGTACTACTACTACTTCTCCTACTATTAGGAATAATAATATAACAAATATATTATCTATATTAACAATGAAAAATAAGTTATTACTTTTATTATTATTATTATTATTATGCAATTAAAAGTTTCAATAATAATAATAAAAATAATAATAATAATAATAAATAAAAAGAAAAGTAACATAAAATAATAGTACTACTACTACTAATTCTTCTACTGCTACAAATAATAACATTAATAATAATTAATTGTTAATATATATATATATATATATATATATATATGATATATATATATAGTTATATATATATTATATAGATATATTATATATATATATATATATACTATAATATATATATACACAATGAAAATGACTAATAATTACTTTTATTCTTATTCTTATTATGCAATGAAAAGTTTCAATAAATAAAAAGAGAAGTATTAGTAGTAGTTCTACTACTACTTCTATTACTACAAATAATAATATAACATACATATTATATATTTTATATAAATATATATATATTATATTATATATATATATATATATATATATATATATTTTATATATATATGCAACAAAAAGATTGCTTTTATTATTATTATTATTATTATTATTATGCAATGAAAATGTTAAATAAAGATAATAAATAATAATAGCTATAAATAACAAGAAGAATCCTAGATTATAACAAATATTTCAATAATAATAAAAACAGTCAAAACAATATTAATAATAATAATAAAATAGCTATAAAGTATAATAAAAATCATATATTATAACACATATTTTATTATTTAATAATAATAATAATAATAATAATACTTACCTCTATAATCAATATTCTAATATATAACAAAAAAAATATAAAAACCAAAGAGGTATCTGAGAAATAGAAACTAAAAACTTTAAAAACTACATAGTGGAAGACAAAATCTCAGCTACACTCTTTTAGTTTCCCTCAATGGGGACAGAATATATATTAACCTTCATGAACTCTCCAGAGTCCCCCTTGCTGCTAATAATATAGAGAACTATAATAAGCAGTGGACAGATATCATTATTTATTTTTGTTCGTGCTTAATTAGCCCCTTTGGAGCAGGACTGTATGGACCTTCAGATCCAACTTCCAAGCAACTAATTGATGTATTCCAAGAACCATGATTTTTTTTTCATTTTTCTGTCAACAAGGCTAAACAAGCATTTTACTTTATTTTTTTTCCAAAGCAGCCTATAGTTTGCAAAATTTGGAGAAAATATTATGCGTTTTGATAAATTTTTGGATTAGAAGAAAGTGTCATTCCACTAGATTTTTATATCATGCAGCATAACTTACATTATGAAAATATGCTGAAATATGTTGTAATACCAAGATTACATAGCTTTTTCTATATATTAGTACTTTTACAGAATAAAAATATGTTTATTTAAAAAAAAAAAAATAGTGTTTTAAAACCATAACGTTTTTTGAGAGCCTGTGCCTAGGGTGGAATTTTGAAAGGGGCGTCACCAGCTGATAATAATGTCAGGTGTGGGAATTCATTGGGAATTGATTGAAAACATTAGAACTCTGTTTGTACCTTTCATATCCATTGATTATATCTAGAAACTGTCTATATACTATTTGCATGAATCATTCTCTATACCTATTTCCCTTGACCAGTTAAATGTGATATTATAGGCTTGAAATGCACTGCTTTTTTGCAAGAGAAGTACCTTCAGGATATACCTGTCCTGAATGATGCTGAAGACATCAAAATGGATTCCCTGTGGCTTATTAAGAAGATAGCTTAAGCAAGAGCAGACTAACTTGGCATAGAGAGTATTTGTTTCGACATTCAGTATCCGGAACAGTAAACAACTCGGACAGTTTAAACAATTTGGACGGTTTAACATTATGCAAAACATGCAAAAAATGTATATTACCAAACATGATCTCGATCACTTATTAACTCATCCCATCAAATGTCAATGAACCAATGATCAGCTAACACATGCTATGACAAATGCTTAAGTATCAAGTGATATAAAATAAGATGTACTTCCCTGTATTAAACAGAGTTTTATTATCCATCATTCAGACTGGATAGCATTACTTGGGGGCCCCGCTGTTTGCAGCAATATATATACTATTTAGAGGAGGTAGCAACTTGGCTGGATTTCATATTCCATATATATATTTCATACCACACTTGTCAGTTGGTGCTGTTCGACTCTCAGACGAAAACGAGGGAAACGCAGAGGAGGCCTTTCGTCTGTTCTGGGGCGTCGCCCCATGGCCGTCACAATTTGGGTAGCCCAACGTGACTGGTCATCACCAATACGGGTAAGTACATTGGTTTTCTTTTTGAAATCAGTGACTTATTCCATTTCTGACTGCCTATTTTGTTCGACCGTGGTTTGCCTCATTACTGGCGTCACCGGATAAAGGCCTCGGTGTGACTCCTCTGATTAATTCTTGGCCCTTAATGCCCTTGCTACCTCTGGTTCTCTGATAAATTGCTTTCGAGATTTATGGTCTGCAGTTATCTGACTTTACATCTGCTGCGCCACTAGAATTTCACTGAATTTCACTGTTGTTAAGTGTTAAGAGTTACTTCCTCTTTTTACGCTGCACTGGCACAGGCTGTCAAATGCATTACTAATAGTCAAATGTTTTGTCTGTGGTTATTGTGACTTTCATATATTTATCATTTCTGGGTAGATGGAAGCTGGCTGTTAGGTTATTAACTAATTGACTTGTCTTTCGTGTGAGAATTGTTAGGGGGGTTTTGTTACATTTATATGAACTTCTGAAGCAGTATTCAGAAAAGCCTCCGGGATAAATATATATATATATATATAAAAAAAAAAAAATCCTCCCGGGGAAGTCGGTATCCTGAACTGCCTACTGTCCACCTGCAGGGGACTGACTTGGAGCATCGGGAACTGAGTCTCATTTACTACCTAGGGTCTTTCCAAGATCTGCCATAGTAACCACTAGGGTGTATTGTCAGATTTGCCTTTGAACGACCACCGAGGAGGGTGTGAGACTAGCTCTGGTCAGCTGGTATGCCCATGAGCTGAAAAGACCTACCAGTTGATCTGGTTCATTATAGTTAGGGACAGCGTTAGGTACCTTTTGCTCTGGTGACTAGCACCTTCTTGCCAGCTTCCTACATTAGTGTGAGGGTTAGATCAGTAGTGACTGATACAACTACGTGTCTGCTATTTGTTTCCTATTTTATCTGCTCTCGTGCAGATGCACTTTGAGGTCTGAGACTACTTCTTGTTTTAACGCATCGCATGCTTTTATTTTTCATTCACACTGTTTTTTTTGGATATAGATGGTTTAAATATCGTGTCTGCAACTGTGCGGCCACAGATATTTGGTTGTTTCAGCCGCGAGCACCACCTCTTCGGTGCTACACATTAACCACAGAACATTTCATTATTTTACGATGTTGTCCTCATCACCTGCTAATCATAATTTTACTTCGTGCTTCTCACCGGCTGCTCTTGTTCTGCGCAGACAAGGTAGCAGGTTTATTGAGCATTATCCTACTCTTATGCGTATTTGCAATATTCACAGGGGCGGACGTCTCCATGTTGCTTCTTGGGAACACGCGCTGCTTGACTGTTCACAATCTCTTTTAGACAATAATTTGTATCAGAATGCTTCGGCATGGCACAGAACTTCTATTGATATTGCACGTGAAAATTTTATGGAAATTGCAGTTAGGGACTACAATGGAGATTTACTGTATTATCTTTATGAACCTCCATGGGTTTGTCAGAAGTGCGGGTAGAAAAATCCAGTTGCCAATGGTCTGTGTATTCGTTGTCAGAGCCCAGGACCTACCCCTCCATGTCCTACTGGTTCTGTGCAGATGGTTGATCTGTCCGTCTCTTCCTGTCCTGCAGGGAGTGACTCTCCGGGACCGCCCTCAGGAGTCAATTCGCCACTTCCTAGTGTCAGCCATGTTAGTGGAGACATGTCCCCTCTTCCTATTGTCAGCCATCTTGATGCACCCGAACTTGACACACTTCCTTCCCTGAACTGCAACTGTTCCGGGTCACTAGCCCCGGCCGGCCATATTGATACACCCATTCCTTCTCCCACTTTGCTACTAGATACGGCTGAGGCCTCTATTGTCAATATCTCCTGTCCCTCTAGCACACTATCACCTGCTGTGCACATTACTTCTGATGATCTCCCATTTTTTCATGATTTTTGTTTTTCACCAGACAAGCAATCCCAGGCCTCGGCTTCTCAATCATCCTTGCCCGGACCCATCACACCTATGCATGACGCCACTAATGACTCTTTGGCTATCGAACACTCTCTCCCTGAATCGCTACCCACGGGGGATACAGACCTTTCCTTGCTAGTTTGTCCGAAATCCACTGACTCGTATTCTACCATGAATGCATCGCTGGTTCCCGAACCATTGCCTATACAACAGCGTTAAACCCGCAACTACCAACGCTGGACTCCTGAGGAGGATGCTCAACTAACAGAACTTGTGACTCTTCCACCGGATGGACCGCTGAACAGGATATATTGCAGAGCAGCTACCTGGTGAAAGAACCCGTAAACAGTGTCGTGACAGATGGCATCAATATCTTCGACCTGATTTGGACAAAAGTGAATGGACGGAGGAAGAGGATGGAGTTATCTATGACCTACACAGGATTATGGAAAACAAATGGGAAGAGATTTCCAAATTCATGTCTGGAAGATCTGCTAATGCTATTAAAAATCGCTGGTACAATCGCTGGTACTCCACTACCTCCCGTAGAAACAATTGTCACGACTCTTCCCGGGACCAGACTCAATACTCAACACCAACCAATGAATTCCCACACCTGACTATAATACCATGTTTTTATAGTCCGCTAACCTTGTTCCCACTGAACTTCCTTGTAAAACCAGAATCTTTCCAGAGGGGCAGGAGGGACACATGAGCTGCACGACAGACAACTAATACAAGCAAGACAGGAAGCAGTCACATGAATCGGATCTACCTTCACACTAGTCAGCCCAGCATCCCCCCCCCACGTCAGCCCCCACAGAATGAACAAGAAGGCCAAGAGGGTTAAAACAAGCACCACTGCCTACTGCCATCAACACTGGCCATCTACCATTTAGAGAAACCGAAACTGACCTGTGTCCTTACATTCCCATCGAACCCGCGTATGGGAACGATAGTCAAAACTTAAATCGCATCATTACACTAGTTCCAGAACTAAGCCTGAGGGAACATAGGAAATTCCTGCTTGGAGAACCAAGTCCCAGCCAGACCAAAAATTTTTCTGGTGCGATGGAAGGTCTGCCTTTGCTGTAGATAACTAAATACAATAAAAGGATGTGAAAAAGAAGAACAATATACCTTTAAAAAAAAAAAAAAATAAGATTTTCTCTCCAACAGATTATCATGCAAATACTGTCCAACAAAGTGTTGACAATCGTTAATTTGCAATGTAATATTCCGGAACGAGATTTCGCGTCGGAAATACATTACCCGGTATGAAGAATAAAATGGATTTTTCATTGAAATAAAGTACTTAATAAACAGATATATCCAAGTGCTGGAACAATGAAATCAATGTATTAGTAGACTTTCTACAATAACATTAATGACAATATATATAGTAGCTCCAAAGAAAAAAATCTCCACTACAAATTGTATTCCAAAGTCCGTGGAAATTACACTAATTTAACATCACATAAACCAATGCAGATGTTGGAGAGATTTTATTTTATTTTTTTAAAGGTATTTGTTCTTCTTTCACCTTTTATTGTATTTAGTATCTACAGCAAGAGCCAGCACAGAACAGGTCTGGCTGGGACCTGTGGTTCTCCAAGCAGGATTTCTATGTTCCCAGGGCTTAGTTCTGGACTAGTGATGAGCGATTACGTTGACTATCGTCATCGGGTCGATAGTCGATATCGGCAATTATCAATAAGATATCCAATAGTCGATAATAGATTATCGCCGATGAGCATTAAAGTCTATGGGAGAGGAACAACACCTTCATTCTTACACCCAAACAGGGATGGAGAAGCTGGAATTAACATCCACAACAGTCAAATGGATATGTGCTACATCTTAGGTAAGACAATTAGGTTATAAAAGCCACAGAAAAAAAATCACAGACCATTCACTATCCCTGTCTTGCACCACAGCCTGACCCTTAAACCTGCATCACCCACAAATTAAAAAGTGCCAGAAGGCAGTATGATTTGAACCATCATTTTACTTGAACTGGACATTGAATATCCCTGTCCTGGAACGCAGCATGAGCCCCAAACCTGCATGACCCCAGATTTAAAAGTGCCGGGAAAAGGAGTCTTTCAACCACCATTTTAGTTGAACTGGACATTAACTAATATCTGTCCTGTACCGCAGAAGATGACCATAACCTTCTGCCACAGATAAAAGTGCCGGAAAAAGAGACTTCAACCACTTAGTTGAACTGACATAACTATTCTGCCTGTACGCAGAATGACCATTAAACCGTCGACCACAATAAAAAGTCCTGGAAAAAGGAGTCTTTCAACCACCATTTTAGTTTCACTGGACATTGACTATCCCTGTCCTGGTCCACAGCATGACCCCTAAACCTGTTTGACCCACAGATCACAAAGTGGCCACTATGCTATTTTGTACAGTGACTCTCATTTAGTATATTTTTTAGTAACTGACATTTGTTTACAGAATTTATTTAGGGAAGTTTTATTTATAGTTTTACATTATTACCATTTTGCTTTTTTTTCAAGTGTGATAACATACAACATACACCCCTCCCTGCAGTTTTAAAGGTATTTTTTACACGTGTAGATGTGTTAATTTGTCCGCACACCCATAAGTAATACAAATGTCCTAATCATCCCCAAAACACTTCTTAGTTGAGAAGACATGTGCCCTCCTGGTTTCTGAGAGTGATTCAGCCAGTCAGTTCAATGGTTTCATTTTTCCTCCAAATCCTTCTTCAGTGATTAGGGACAGACTCCCCTGGAGATCAAATGATGCAACCTCATAGTGACTCCAGCCCCAGAAAATTTTAAGCCTCAAATTGTGCAATTTGTGTCCAGCCCTGGAGCCCTTTTTGGCAGTACTTAACCTCACAGAAATCACCTTTTTCCATATCTGAGGTGCCTCTATCAACAAAGCTGGACTGGGCAAAAGTGAAAAAACATGTATCTGAAATGTATACGGATAATAAACGGTATTTTTGGCCCCTATCAACTTACCTGTGGTGACTACAAAATTGCTGCATTCAAATTTTACTGCAAAGTAGCTCTATCAACAAAGCTTGACTGACCAAAAGTGAAAAAAACACCTGTCTGAAATGTATACGGATAATAAAAGGTATTTTTGGTACCTATCAATTCACCTGTGGTGACTACAAAATTGCTGATATTTACCAAATTTTGTTATACGTAGAAAAAAAAAAACAAAGTAGCTTTATCAATAAAGCTGTACCTGAACTCAAAAAGTGAAAAAAAAACAACTGTCTGAAATGTATACGGATAATAAAAGGTATTTTTTGGCACCTATCAATTCACCTGTGGTGACTACAAAATTGCTATATTCAAATTTAACTGCAAAGTAGATCTATCAACAAAGCTTGACTGACCAAAAGTGAAAAAAAACACCTGTCTGAAATGTATACGGATATAAAAAGGTATTTTTGGCAAAGTTGCCAACTTTTGAAAATGAAAAAGCAGGAGACTTTGGGGGCGGCGCGCGTGGCGCGCCGCGGCAAAGATTTGCATGGACACGCCCATCTTGTCGGTATGTCACGCCCCTTCAAAAAGCCACACCCACTCCACCTAACTGCATAACGGCTTTGGAAGAAAGCCAGGTAGATGCCCTTATAGCCAGGTAGTAGCCCCCCATAACCAGGTAGTGCCCCTTACAGGCCGGTAGATGCCCCCTTGTAGCCAAGTAGATGCCCCCTCTGTAGCCAGGTAGAGCCAAATTTGTAGCCAGGTAGATGCCCCCCTTTGTTAGCCAGGTAGGTGCCCTCCCTTTGTTAGCCACGTAGATGCCCCCCTTTGTTAGCCAGGTAGGTGCCCCCATTGTTAGCCAGGTAGGTGCCCCCATTGTCAGCCAGGTAGTGCCCCATCTGTTTGCCAGGTAGTGCCCCATCTGTTTGCCAGGTAGTGCCCCCATTGTTTGCCAGGTAGATGTCCCCTCTGTTGCCAGGTAGATGTCCCCTTTGTTGCCAGGTAGTGCCCCCTTTGTTGCCAGGTAGTGCCCCCATCTGTTAGCCAGGTAGTGCCCCCATCTGTTAGCCAGGTAGTGCCCCCCTCTGTTGCCAGGTAGATGCCCCCCTCTGTTGCCAGGTAGTGCCCCCTCTGTTGCCAGGTAGTGCCCCCTCTGTTAGCCAGGTAGTGCCGCCTCTGTTGCCAGGTAGATGTCCCCTCTGTTGCCAGGTAGATGTCCCCTCTGTTGCCAGGTAGTGCCCCGTCTGTTGCCAGGTAGTGCCCCCTTTGTTGCCAGGTAGATGTCCCCTCTGTTGCCTGGTGGTGCCCCCTCTGTTGCCAGGTAGTGCCCCCTCTGTTGCCAGGTACTGCCCCCTCTGTTGCCAGGTAGTTGCCCTCTCTGTTAGCCAGGTAGAGCCCCCTAAAGCTAATAAAAATCAAATAATAAAATCCACTTACCTTACCAGGCTCCTGCAGCGTGGCCAGCTCCTGCCCGATCTCTTCAGCGGCGCAGGGGGAAGTGAGAGCAGCCGCGCGTCACTCCCCTGCAGCCGCGCGTCACTTCCCCCTGCGCCGCTGACCTGTATGTACGGCGCACACACCGGCGCCGTACATACAGGGGTAGGAGGGAGCGATCCCTCCTGCCTCCTCCCCGCACAGTGAGACCGCGGGCGGGTGAGCGGCCGCTGCGGCCGCTTCACCCGCCTGTAGGAGCGGTCCCGCGGCGCAAGAGTAGCGCACCAGCCTACTCTTGCTCCGCGGTAATTTAAAGGACCCCCGCCGCCTGCAGGCGGCGGACGGAATGCCAACTCCCCCTGGAGGGCGGGAGGGGACCCCAAATAGCGGGACCCCCCCGCCAAAAACGGGAGAGTTGGCATGTATGATTTTTGGCACCTATCAGTACACCTGTGGTGACTACACAGTTGCTGGATTCAAATTTAACTGCAAGGTGGCTCTATCAACACAGCTGGCCTGCGCCAAAGTGAAAAAAACACGTGTCTGAAATGTATACTGATAATAAAAGGTATTTTTTGGCACCTATCAACCTGTGGTGACTACAAAATTGCTGTATTCAAATTTAACTGCAAGGTGGCTATATCAACAAAGCTGGACTGGGCAAAATTGAAAAAGAACACCTATCTGAAATGTATACGGGATAATAAAAGTGGAGTTTTGCACCTAACAAATAGACCTGCAGTTACTAGAAAAGATCTGTATCCAAATATAAGGCAATGTCTAAACAAAGTTTTGGCTGTACAATATCCAGTATCCTTTATAGAGCTTGTCTGTGTTCGCCCGCAGGGCCCTCTCCCTCCCCCCCGCCACCCCCCGTGACTTTACAGCGGTAGATGCTCCTTTAAAATTCTCTGCCTAACTACCTAAAATCTGCAAATCTCTGATCTAACTAACTTCTAAGGATCACAGCTAAAAGCACAGCTGTCTCTGTGAAAAAATAGAATAATTTCGCTGAGCTGTTTGCTGAGCTGTTTAGACAGAGGCAGAGCGCACGTCCTACTGCTATGAGACGCTGACACACACTGATCATGAACAGGAAGGGCTGTTCTATGTAAAACGAGGTCATGTGATTTTTCCAGCCAATCGCAACCATACACATCCCAGTCATGACGTCGCACACACATCTCACCCTGCTCTATTCTGTAAGCTGATTTGCTGGCCGCCAAAATGACAGGAAGCACAGAAAATGGCGCAATATTAATAGATTATGCACAGATTTTAACCTAAATTATCGCGTGATCTAAAAAATCCGATCAACGTAAATACCGTGCCGATTTCAACTTTGTCAATAATAATCGCTCAACACTATTCTGGACGTATTTACAGACGTATTTACGTCCGTAAATACATCACCAACTGAGCCTAAAATAAGGAGCAAGTAGCTTAGAATGGCTACCAATGGGAAATCCGGACGTATTTATGGTCGTGTATTTATGGTGAATACGTCCGTAAATACGTCCAGAACTAAACCCTGGGAACATAAAAAATCCTGCTTGGAGAACCACAGGTCCCAGCCAGACCTGTGCTGTGCTGGCTCTTGCTGTAGATACTCAATACAATAAAAGGTGAAAGAAGAACAAATACATCTTCATTTTTTATTAAAACAATAGACCAAAATTAACATGTGTACAACATCTGCCTTGGCTTATTAATTCAATTCTCTCCCTTTTTAAGACATGTTCTAGCTACTATTTCTTTCTTTGGAGAGCTTATATATATTTGCTTTTATTTTAAATGATCAACTTTTTCTATAAATTGCAATGTATTTTATTCAACTTTGATTTTTCACTTTATTCATTCATTCATTTGAAAGACAACTCTTTTTGCTATACACTAACATGTTTACTGCTTTTTCGCTGATTTCCAGCCTGTCTCGAATCATAATACATGTTAGGCGCAGTCCTTCTGCGCCTAAGTTCCGCAATGCGCCTCACACACTGGCGAGGCGCAGGGAACTTTACACTGCATGTATGAGCGCACCTCGGCCGCCGACATAAATGAGGCGCAGCTTTCACTAAAAATCCCGTGAAGACGGGCGCTCCGACGCGCCGATCTTCATACATGTCGCCCTTTGTTTCTCTTCAATACTATCTGAACTCTGCTGCCCGGCTAATCCACCTCTCTTCTTTCTCCTCCTCTCTCTCTTCTCTTTGTCTATACTTTTGTTGGTTACTCATTGTTCAGTGAATTCAGTTCAAGTTACTAACAATGACTATGAAGGCTTACTGCATAACCTGTCTCCCCCCCATACATCTCTGCCCTAATCTCCTGATACCTGCCCTCATGTAATCTCAATCCATAACCTGTCCCCATACATCTTTCCCCTAATCTCCTGATACCTTCCCTCAAGTAATCTCCATCCACAACCTGCCCCCATACATCTCTACCCTAATCTCCTGATACCTACCCTCATGTAATCTCCATCCATAACCTGTCCCCATACATCTCTACCCTAATCTCCTGATACCTCCCTCATGTAATCTCCATCCATAACCTGTTCCCCCA
The DNA here is from genome assembly GCA_025379985.1 of Phyllomedusa bahiana. Classification (NCBI taxonomy): domain Eukaryota; kingdom Metazoa; phylum Chordata; class Amphibia; order Anura; family Hylidae; genus Phyllomedusa; species Phyllomedusa bahiana. Next base: position 38,678 of record JAODAL010027561.1, on the reverse strand, counting down.
TACATCTCTACCCTAATCTCCTGATACCTCCCTCATGTAATCTCCATCCATAACCTGTCCCCCATACATCTCTACCCTAATCTCTTGATACCTCCCTCATGTAATCTCCATCCATAACCTACCCCCCATACATCTCTGCCCTAATCTGATACCTCCCCTCATGAAATCTCCATCCATAACCTCTCCCCCATACATCTCTCTCTGAATCTCCTGATACCTCCCCTCATGTAATCTCCATCCATAACCTCCCCCCATACATCTCTACCCTAATCTCCTGATACCTCCCCTCATGTAATCTTCATCCATAACCTGTCCCCTCATACATCTCTACCCTAATCTCCTGATACCTCCCCTCATGTAATCTCCATCCATAACCTCCCCCCCATACATCTCTACCCTAATCTCCTGATACCGCCCCTCATGTAATCTCCATCCATAACCTGTTCCCCCATACATCTCTGCCCTAATCATCAATGATACCTCAGCTAATGTATATCTCCGTCACATTCACATAACTTGTACCCTCATACTTCTCTTGCCTAATCTCTTGATACCTCGTATCGTAATCTATCCACCAAACCTGTGCCCCCCTATATCTCTACCCTAAATCTCCTGATTCCTCCTCATGTAATTCCATCCTTTTCCTGTCTCCCCAATACTTCTCTACGCTAATTCTCCTAAATACCTCCTATGTGATACTCCATCATATACCTCTACCCCACCATACATTCTATGAATATATGATACGTCCTCATGGAATCTTCATCCATACCTGTCCCCTATACATCTCTGTCCTAATCTCGTGTTACCTCCCTCATGTATTCCATCTATTACCATGTTTGCTCCATATGATCTCTGTCCATATTTCTCTGTTACCTCCCTCATGTATATCTCCATCTTAACTACCCCATTATTTCTCTGTCCTAATCTCCTGATACCTCTCCCATGTAATCTCCAATCCATAATGTGTCCACCATACACCTCTGCCCTAATCTGATACCTCCCCTATGTAATCTCCAATCCGTAATGTGTCCCCCCATACATCTCTGCCCTAATCTCTGGATACTGGCCCTCTTGTAATCTAATTCATAAACCTGTCCCCTCCATAAATCTCTGCCCTAATCTCCTGTTACCTCCCCTCATGTAATCTCAATATCCATAAGAAAACCTCCCCCAAATATCTCTTACCCTAATCTCATGATACTACCCTAATGTTTTCTCCATCATAACTGTACCCCCATAAATCTATGCTCTAACTTCCTAGTTAACTCCCTATGTAATCTCCTCATAATCATGAATCCCCCTACATCGTCTACCTAATCTCCTGATACTCCCTCATGTATTCCATCACAACCTGTCCCCATATTTCTCTACTTAATTCCTGATACCTCACCTATGTAATCTCATCCATTACTGTCCCCAACCATACATCTCTACTTAATCATCTAATACTCTCGCATGTATCTCCATCCATAATCTGCCCCCATACATCTCTGTCCTAATCTCCTGATACCTCCCCCATGTAATCTCCAATCCATAATATGTCCCCGCATACATCTCTGCCCTAATCTCCTGATACCTCCCCTTATGTAATCTCTAATTATAACCTGTCTACCCCCCATACATCTCTGCCATAATCTTACTGATTACTGCCCTCATGTAAACTCAATCCATATAACTGTTCCCCTCCATACATCTCTGCCCTTAATCCTCCTGAACAGACCTTCATTGTAATCTCTAATCATAACTGTCTCCCCCCAACATTCTGCCCTAATTCTCTGATACTGCCCTATGTAATCTCAATCCATAACCTGTTCACCCCATTCAGCTCTACTTAATCTCGTTACCGTCCCTAATGTAATCTCTTCCATTAAACTGCCACCGTACTATCTACCCTAATTCATCCTGATACCTCCCCTCATGTAATCTCCATGCACAACCTGTCCCCCCATATATCTCTGCCCTAATCCCCGATAACTCCCCTCATGTAATCTCCAGTCCAAAACCTGTCCCATCATACATCTCTGCCCTAATCTCCTGATTAGGGATGAGCGATACTATCGACAAAAGTTGAAATCGGCACCATTTTTACTATTTCGGTTTTTTCCGATGATGCATTAGTTTCGTGAATATCTTAAAGTTAATACGTTATCTCGTTTAATCGTCCTTGTTTTTCGGCGTTTCCTGGTAATTATGGCGGCCAGCTCAATCAGTCAGTATAGAGGGGGGGGTGAGGGGTGTATACGACAATAGCTGGGGCGGTGGTATGGATCTCATTGACTGCAAAAATAACATGACCTAGTTTTAGTATACGATGAATCTTCCTGTTCAGGCACATTTCTACACTTTTTCTCTACAGAGCTACACATCTGATCTGCTGTCCCATAGACTGTTGTAAGCCAAAAAGAATTTTTGAAGCTTTAGGGAATATAGATAGATTAGATGAATTTAAGTTCTGATTTAGATGGTAGAGAGAGATTGTAAGAAAATTAGTGCTTCGTGTTGCGCGGGGGAGTGGGTGGAGTCGGAAAGGAGGGGGCATTATGTGCAGCCCAGCCGATCCCTGTCTGAACTTGCATTGATAATAGCATTCTTTTTAATACGCTTTTTGGCCACCAGACTTCCATAATGAGGTGGAAATTATCCCTTTTGGTTTTTGCAGTTCCATGGTGTCTGTGTGTCCCAGTGTGTGGCCAAATAGTCACTTGTATGCAAATTGGGTTACAGATATTTTATAGTAAAATGGTGTTGTTGTCAGGGTGCCCATAAAACCGTATTTTCTAATTAATTTAACTTTTAAATAGGTTCTATTGACTAACGGAAACACTGGTTTCGTCGCACCGCTTTAACTACGGCCCTTCAGCTGAACCTGCCGCTTTCCCTGTTGGGTCGGTCTTGATGAACCAATATGTGATGAGATCGGGGTTCTGTGCAAAAAGTGATAGGGGTCTCCTGCCAGTTCCCACTGTGCCATTTCCAATACCGGTGTTTGTTTTGTGTTGAAAGGTCCCCCTTTGCAGTTGCTTCTGTGTACCTGCTGTGGCTACGCCGTCTTCAAGTTTTCAGTTAGCCATTGAATATAAGGCATTATTTTAGCATATGAATTTTTTTCTGTGACTCTTGTAGCCTAATTGTCTTGTCTAAGATGTATGTACTATCCAGATTACTGTTGTGGGATGTTAATTCCAGTTCTCCCCTGTTTGGTGTAAGGAATGAAGATGTTGTTCATCTCCATTGAACTTTAATGGTAATCGGCGATAAATCCGATATCGGACTATTGACTATCGAGTGTTAATTGCCGTTTTCGTCTCGATAACGATAGTTGACACAATACATCATCACTACTCTGATACCTTCACCCTATGTATTATCCATAGGACATAACTGCACCCCCTTTATTCTCTGCCCTAATCACACTAGTACCATACCTCATGCACGGACCTTCGTCTTTGCTCTTGTTATCATCTACTAACACAAACATGTCTTAAGATTCTCCAGTGATTCCCCATATTGGGGAGTCTCTATAATCACACTCAGACTCTCAATCAAGGTCTATCTAATTCAATTCCAATTAGTAACCATAATCTACATATCTCTCCATCGCCCCAAATATCTCTGGCTTAATCTTCCGATACCTCCCATCACCAATCACTGATCCTCCAATCCGAAATAGGTGGGGGAGCAGAAATTCAATATATTTCTTATTAGATGATTCCCTGTTAGACCCATAATAATTAAAGGGACATAAAGCAGTATTTTTGTTAAAGTGTCAGGAGGGACACATGAGCTGCACGACAGACAAGCAATACAAGCAAGATAGGAAGTCCATGCAGTCTGCTTCTCCACTAGTCAGCATAGTAAGAACACAGCACTGCTGACCCATCCAAAGTGGCCGCCCATGTGAGATACCAGACATTGTCTGCGTCCACAGTCCCATCAGCTGCCGAGAGCGGCCTGCCATCCTTGTCTGATCCATGGTTGGATCTTTTGGAGCACACAGTCTTGTCAGTGGCTAAAAAAGGTAACAAATATTTTGGAAAGAAGGCATGAGACAAAGAAAATGCAGTCACCAATCATCACTGTGACAGGAGGGGGACTCTGTTTATTACTTGACATCTCATGCATGGTCTATGCCAAACAAAAGAATTTGTATGTTAGAATTTTGTTGATGGCTAAATTAAATTAAAAGTTTAAAAAGCACTTTTCGATGGCCTCTTGACTTCTCTGTTGTTCAGACTGTATGATGAGAGGATTCAAATGGATTTTCGTTCCAGTTAAAAAAATAGAAATGTATTTATTTTGGTTTAAGTATTATTTGAAATGGGGTTTAATACTGGAACAAAGGGATCATTAAAGTAGGAAGCACCACAGTGATATGTGAGGGCACAAGTGGTTAAGCTTTGAATTTTTGAGGACGGAATATTATACAGTGGATATAATACAAATATATGACACAATAATCAACAAAAAGGACAGAAAAACAGCAATAAAACCAACACTTATCATAGCAGGCTTCTGGGCGGAGGTATCATCACATAACAATCTCAACACCAATGTCATTTCACACATGAAATGGTTAATAGTGTTGGGATGATATACATTATAATGGGCCCATCTCAAGGGAATTTGTTGGGATTTCATTTATGAAACTAATTATCCATACAAAGGCCATAGTTGACAACACACAACACCTCATAAGAACTATGGGTAGTTGAGGGGGCGGGGGAAGTCGGCGATTGTATCGGTCGTAGGAATGTGATCATGCGAGAAGTGGCATTCAGTTGCTTCATCATAATTAGTACTTTAGACTGATGGACAATCAGTGTCTGATTTCGTCCATGAGGTTAAATAGGAGGTACACAAGCAGCTGGGTATTAGCTAATGGAGAAGAACAATGTCTATTAAGGGATTAAATTGTAAGGAAGAAGTACTTTGGAGTGTGTAAGGGGAGGATCGTATATATTAACATTATGATCAAGACAGTTTCCAACCACAGTGAACAAATAGGTCAAGAAAAATATAAGAAACAGACAGATATTTGTCATCAGTCATGAAATTCCCAAAAAGGATCACGTCAATGGCCATTGTCTTATTGCCCATGTTGGTCTTATGGAATCTTCAAAAACTGACGTAAAAGTGAAAAACATATTTTATTTTCCTATAAATCTTGTTGAGTGAGTCTAATTCAGGCTAATTAAAAGAAAGTTGTAAAGAAAAAATCTTTACAATAGTATAGAGACAGCGGCTGTATTATGTTCTGCAAAATGCTTCTTGTTACCTATCGGCTTCCAGTTTAATGTCAATTAAAGACAGACTGGTTGCTGGAGAAGTAGACATAATATCCATAGCAATCAGATTGTCAGACAGCTCAGATATGGTCATAAAGAAAGGTTAATTTATTTTAAGTATCTCTTATATGTACAGTAGAATATATGTATTAATCAAATTTTCAACAAGAAACAAAGCAAAAAAAAAAAAAAAACAAAAAAAAAAAAAAAAAAACACTTAAGTAGATATTCTTATCCCCTTCACTCATTAAATAGAGGTAATGATAGAGGTAAAGTTCAATAAAGATTGTTACCAAATACATTGCTGTTCTAAGTTTGTTTCCTTTCAGACAGAGCAGTTCTTATTTTCTTCTTGTATACACAAGCTTTCCTAGGTTACCAGCCATCTCTCTCTGCTGCTGTAGTGACTGAGATGTTGCCGTCACTCACTGCTGTGTCTTACCTTCCTGATGGAACTTCTCAGTGTCTGATCTTATCTTTCGACTGAGAAAAACTTTAACCCTTAGAGTAACAGACCTGGGAGCAGCCTTGTGAAGTCCTGTCAGGTGTGCAGAGCACATTCATATATAATTACATCAAAGATAACATAGTCATTTAGCAGATAACAGTGTGTCTTGACTGTATGTAAGTTTTTTTACTCTTACTTAAATGGATAACCTGTGACTCTAACTTCTTCTCAAAACTGTACATAAAAGACTTTACCACCTTTTGCTGCCTCCACCTCAAATATACTATTTTCTTGGTTTTGACTAATCTGAAATGCTTGTTCATGCCCTTGTCCTCTCCCACGTGGACAACATCAACATCCTTCTCTTTTAGGTTTCCTTTTAGCACTCTGGTCACCTTCATTCCATTTCCAAAATCTATGCCTGTTTAGCACCTCTCTTCGCTCATTCCTTTTGTCTTCTTCTGTCTGCCAATCCTTACAAGGCTCTTCATGACCTGTCTCCCCAAACATCTCTGTCCTAATCTCCAGATACAACCCCCGCTCCTCACATGACTGTCTTCTCTGCTCTCCTCTTATCAGGTCCTTACACTCCAAGATATCTTCTGTGCTTCCCCCAATACTTTGGAGCTCTCTACCCCAACTCTCCTTCAATGCCCATGAAATGTAGTTCAAACTACTAACCATGGTGTAACGGCTGGGTTAGTGGTCCGCAGGACCCAACCGCAAGCGATGATCGTTAAAGCCACGCCTGGGATGGTAATCTAAGTTAGCCCCGGTTTTCACAGAGGCCCGCGCAAAGCGGTTGGAATTGCTGCGCGTGAGGGTACCAGGTTGTCCCCCCTGACGTGGCTTGCATCGCGGGTGGCGGCGAGGTGCAGTGAGGACAGAAGCGTTTAGTCGGGAATCGCTGTGTCGGGGGCAGGCAGAGGTCAGGAGCTGGCGGCATGGTTCGTGGTCGTGGACAGGCAGGAAGTTCAGGGCAGGCGGGGCAGAGGTTCGGATGCGGGAAGAAAAACGTTGCAAGAGGTCTGGTACTCGGTAGTTAAGGGACGAGAACACTACTTAGGGAGAGCTTTAGCTAAGGCAGGAGGAACATTAGTTACAGGCAGGGGAAGTGACGTGGGTGCAAATCTTATATAGGGACAGCGCGGTAATAACCAAGTACCGGCGCCACTGTCCCTTTAAATGTACGTGATAGCAGCGCGCGCACACGCTTAGGGGGCGCACGCGCATTCGGCGGCAGGGGGACGAGGAGACGGGAGCGAGGCAGTGAGTGGATGGGACGGGTGGCGCCACGACCGCGTGCAGTGCAACCGTTACAGTACCCCCCCCCCCTTAGCCTCCCACCTTTTTAGGCCGCAGAAATATAGGATGAGGGTCCGATTCAGGATATTGGTTTCGGCTCCCAGGATCTTTCCTCAGGTCCCAACAGCACTCCAATCCTCGAGAAGTGAAAAGTCTCCCTCTGACGTTTTTTCTAATCTATAAAAATGTCTTTACCTCGAAGATGGCATGTGAATTCGGCTATGCGGCGAAGGCGTCACATTCTTCCGAGGAGAACGGTTCAGCACCAGGGCTTAGGGGGCCACATGAAATGCGTTGTGGATCGGAGGATGGGAGCAAACAGAGCTTGTATGTCAAGGGGTCAACTGCGAAGATCCTTGAGGGTCCGAGGAAGCGAGGGCCCAAATAAGATAGGGACATTCAGGGCACATATCTTGAAGAGAAGCCAAACTTGGTCCACAGGATGAAGAAAGTATCAGGGAGGTCTTTTCCTTTTGTCGCCTCGAGTGAGACTTCTAGGGCGGTGGCTACGAAGTAGAGAATGTCCGTTCTGCTGATGGCCGTGATATTCCGAAACCTGGTCATTGACTGAGGGACATCGAGTAAGGAGGCAGGGGAAGGGGGGTGCAGGTTGGGGCAATAGGACTACTAAGAACGGGGAGACGCCGGCAGCATCCGGGTCCGATGGTTATATGCAAATTCGGCCACGGGAGAAGCTCGGTCCAGTTGTTGCCTGACGTAGGACTCAAAAGTTGATGCAGGTATTCTCCCGAGTCTGGTTTCACCACTCCACCTGTCATTGGACTAGAGGGTAGGTGGTAGGCCGATTGAAAAAGTCAACTTGACTTGCAGAAGGAGCAGTGCACAACGCACGCCAAAAAACGGGAAACAAATTGAAACTGGCGGTCGGTGACAATGATGTGAGGGCTGTCCATGAAGCCGGAAGACTGCCGGAGAAAAGAAAAGACTAGCCAATTGTGGGGCGACGGCAGGGCCAGGGAGAGGCTCATAGTGGGACATCTTTGAGAAACCAGTTCTGGTCACCACCCAGATGAACGGAATTCCCAGAGGAGATTGGTAGATCCGGGACGAAGTCCAGAGCTATGTGCGTCCATGGGATTTCAGGGCACAGGCAGTGATGCAAGAGGCCCAGCGGGCCTTTTGGCGTGGGACAGCGTGTTCGAGCACAGTGACACAGGCGAGGGTGTAAGTCCTTGAGTACTGTGCTTGAGTCGGCCACCAGTAGTGCCGCGAGTTCATTGCATATGGACTTCCGTGGGAGCTCCGGGATGGACCAGGCCACCAAGGAGCTATGTCCCCACTCTGAATCTTCCTCCTGAGTGCCGGCGGCGGCACGTACGTCCTTGTGCTAGGGATGTTTTGGAGACCTGTGGGAGCACATGAAATAACAACAGTCGGGGGAATGATGTGTTGTGACAAGGGTCTTCACCGACCGACGTCGAGGCACGAGAGAGGGCATCGCTCTTGACGTTCTTCTCATGCAGGCCGGAGGAATGTATTTGAAGTAAAACCTGTGAGAAAAAAAGAGTACACCGGGTTGGCGAGGGTTTTAGTCGTTGGCCGTTGAAGATACAACAATTTTTGTGGTGTAATGATGTTGATTGGATGACGAGCCCCTCCAGCAGATTGTCGCCATCTTCCTCTAGGGCCAACTTGATGGCAAGAGTTCCACGTCCCAAATGGCATTAGTTTGTCATCCGGCGAAAAGGTCTTTGGAAGAACCCACTATGTGGAAACCTGCTTTGGAGCTTCCTCTGCTGTGTGGACGCCCTGCCCCACTGAAGAGGCCCCCCCCCCCCCCCCCCCCCCCCCCCCCATCCGCCTCCAAGGCAGAACGGCCTCTCGGAATCAGGCGGACCAAGACAAGCAGTGGTGAAGGCAGTCTTTAGAGTTCCACAAAGCACTCTCGGCTCTGGAGGCCAGCTCTCGGGTTCGCATTCTTCAGATGTTTGGGCAATGATTTGGAGTCACAAGGTGGTGGATGTGGGGAATAAATTGTACGTAATAGTTTGCGAAGCCCAGGAAGCGCTGTTACTTGCCGAGTCCGTCTGGACGGGGCACTGCGAGTATCCGCGGAGAGTTTTGCGGGTCCATCTTTAGGCCTTCAGCGAGGAATATGTAGCGAGGAGAGGTAGGCTGGTCGATGGAATAGCAATTTCTCCAGCTTGGGTACAATCGGATGACTGCGCACTGACGTTGCAGGACCTGGGTTCTGAGCCGGGTTCCGGTGAGTCGATGATAAGAGGAGGAATTCTGGATGTCTTTTTTGGTAAACTATGACTCAGGTGTACAAGAGATACGGAAGACATCACTTGACGAGTTCTTGGAAACACAGCTGGATGCGTTTCAGAGCCCAAAGGCATCAAGAGATACAAAATTGTCCTTCTCGGGTATAAACGCGTCTTCCACTGATCCCCCTTCCCGGATTCGGTGGAGGTTTTAGGCCTCCTCGCGATCAACATGGAAAAACTTTAGCCCCCTGTGACGGTCAAAAAGCTTTGTGATTGTGGGAGTGAGGGTGGTAGCTGTGTTTTTATGGTGATCTTATTTAGACCCTGTAGTCTGTTCAAGGAGGAGGGAACCATCCTTATTCTGCACGAGAAAAACCCGGCTCTCGGCTGGGGAGGAGGACTTTACGAATGAATTCCTTTTGCAGATTCTCCCGAATGTAGGCTGACATGGCCTGAGGCTATGGCACGGACAGAGGGTAGACCCTCCACGGGGTGGAATGGTTCCTGGAGGAGGTCAATAGGATGTCGTTATAGGCGATGTGTAGGGGAAGGCGATTCAGCCTCTTCTCGGAAGACTACTTCCCCAAAGTCTTGGTTTACTCGGCGGCAGGCTGCAGGCTTGACGAGCGGAGGCCGGAGAAGGGGTAGGACGGTGCGTGGCACCTCCAAGCAACAGTTCTGGCTTCGGTCCCAACGCAGGACTTCGCTGTTTCCAATCGAGCGTAGGGGGTGCGTTGCAGCCAGGGAAGCCCCAAGAGGATCGCCGAAGAAGACGGGACAGAACGTGGAACGTTGGATCTTCTCCTTATGCATAGAGCCCACAAGGGAGTGTCACCGGCCGGGTTTTGTAAATGATGGGGTTCACGGAGGAGCTCCACACTGAACGAAGATTAAGCAGGGGCTTCTCAGCTGGACTACAGGGTTATGCGGAACGGGTTACTATGGAGGTAAGTTGGTTCCTGAGACCCCGGAGAGTCCAGGAAGGCAGAAGTCTGGATACGAAGAACCAGCATATGTTGTCAACCCACTGGCATCATTCAAACGTGGAGGAGAGGTAACTGCACTTGGGACCGCATCCTATGGCTCATAGGTGTGAGCGTTTTCCAGGACGCTGGGGACGTAGCGGACAGCTTCTGCAGGTAATGGTCCGGGACTGCGCAGTGAACATAGCTTCTCGGTTCGGCGAAGGTTTCAGCTACTCTCCGATTAAATGGGGCCCGGTTCAATTGCCTTGGGTTCCACTCTGAGCTTGAGGAGACAGTAATGGAGGATGTGAAAAACCTGGTCAGATTGGGAAACCGCCGATGGGGGCGTGCAGTGTGTCTACTTTCCTGAGAGCTCCTCTTGCTCTCTGCGACTGTACATCAATACGGGTTGCTAGATGAATTAGTTCACTAGGGAGGACGGGAGGTCTCTTGTGCCAAAGCGTCTTTAACCGGTGCTGGACAGGCCTTTTTGAAAGTGGCACAGAGGGCAGGCATATTCCACTTGAGCTCCGAAGCCAGAGTACGGGAATAACTGTACCGCATAGTCACCCACCGAGGAAGTCGCCTTGACGAAGGTTCAAGAAAGGGGCGGGTCTCAGTGAGGATGCTCGTGCCGGCTCCTCGAAGACGGTTGCGGAATTCCTGGTGGAAGGTCTGTAATCCGCACAGTCTCAGGGTATTACTGTCCAAGGTGGAGTTGCCATAGACTGGGCCTTTTCACAGATAGTAGGCTTCCACGAAGGCCATCCTTAGACCTCTCACGTAGGAAACTGATCCGCCATCTGTTCTATGTGCTAGAGCAATGGGTAATGAAACCCGGGTCTGAGCTGGGATTCCTGCAAAGCTGATGGGTAAGGGGAAGCAGATGCTTGGGTACCTCGTAGCCAATGGACGGCTGTAGGTTGACGGAGTCTCGAAGGGGCCGCAGTGGGAGTCTGTTGCGGGGATGCGGAGGAGCTGACGCATCATGTCGGAGAGCTGGCCAATGCTGTGCCATGTTGTGCGAATTTTGCTGCGACTGTGGGCGACAACGTGTAAGATCCGCGATGCTTTTGCAGGGGGGGCACTGGCGGGAATCATGGCTGGATCATAACTGTGGCGGCTGGGGAGTGGTTGCCGGAACACCGCAGGATGATAGTTAAGCCACGCCAGGGAAGGAATCTAAGTAGCCCGGTTTTCACCAGAGCCGCCGCAAAAGCGGGATGGACGTTGCTGCGGCGTTGTGTGGTACCAGGTCGTCCCCGACGTGGACTTGCTCGCGTGGTGGCGGCCGAGGTGCAGCGTTGGTTACAGATGCGAGTACTGGGTATGTAGTGTGGGCAGCTGAAGGTATGGGCAGGCGCAATGGTTCGTGCGTCGTGGACTGGCAGGAAGGTAGGGCAAGCGGCAGAGTGTTCGGAGTCGGGAATAGTTGCAAGTGGTGCTGCCGTACACGGCTAGGGCTCGAACACAATTAGGGAACATTTTGCTTAAGGCCACGAGGCACATAAGATCCAGCAGGGAAAGAGACGTGGGTGAAAATTTATACTAGGGTCAGCGCCTGGGGGGCAATTACCCAAATTACCGGGCACAGTCCCTTTTAAATGTACGTGAACGCACGCGCACAGCGCTAGGGGGCGGCATGTGCATTCGGAGGCAGGGGGAGAGGATGACTGGCGGCGAGGCCAGGTGGTGAATGGGACGGTGTCGCCAGACCGGCAGTGCGGTCGCCGGGGGGCCCCCTCGTCCCCGCCTGGGACGACGAGGGGGAACGCGGGTGCGACGCGGTTCTGCAACCACGGATGCGGCGCTACGTTACACATGGTTACAAATCACTATACTTCAAATATTCTCTTACATTCGTATACCTCCCATCACATATCTATGATTCTTTTGAAAGGTTACTGGGCAGGATTTTCAATACATGTATATCAGAAAATTAGATGATTTTCTATTATATCTAGAGATGGGCGAATTTCTCAAAAATTCGATTCGGTCACTTCGCCGAATCTTCCGACAAAATTTGTTTCGCTCAGAATTACTTCAGCAGGAATCGCGTTAAAAAACAGCTATTCCAGGCTGCATAGAGCCTGCAGGGTGCTGTAGAACGTTGTGCCATGCTTAAATATGCAGAGGGAGCTTTGGTTTGATCTTCATACAATGTTGTGTTTTAGTATGACACGCACATGACTGCCGCCGCTCTTAGAATCGCTTCACTATACAATTCCCTGGGCACTTAAGAGGGCAAAACTGAGCAAAAAACTCAAGCAGGAATGTAGCCTGATAAAGTCATGCCAGCGAAAGCTGGAAAAAAACAAGCTGAGAGCTCAGGTGGCAACATTAGTGACAGTGAGTGTGGAGGTGACGGCGGCAGCCACAGCAACATGAGGTCAGACAGTGGCACAATGACATTCTGGAGGTGGCAAAAACAGGAGTAGGCCACAGAGTGGCACAATGACACAGTGTGGAGGTCACGGCGGCAGCAGCATGAGGTCAGGCAGTGGCACAATGACATTCTGGAGGTGGCAAAAGAGTAGTAGGCCACAGAGTGGCACAATGATACAGTGTGGAGGTCACACAGCACAGCATGAGGTCAGGCGTGGCACAAAGACTTTCTGGAGGTGGCAAAAACAGGAGTAGGCCACAGAGTGGCACAATGACAGAGATTTGAGGTGACGGCGGCAGGAGCAACAGCATGAGGTCAGAGAGTGGAACAATGACACAATGCGGAGGTCACGGCGGCAGCAGCTTGAGGTCAGGCAGTGGCACAATGACATTCTGGAGGTGGCAACAACTGGAGTAGGCCACAGAGTGGCAAAATGAAACAGTGAGTAGCACACGACAGCAGAAGCATGACGACAGGCAGGGGCACACTGACATTCTGGAGGTGGAAAAACAGTAGTAGGCCACAGATTGGCACAATGACCGAGATTTGAGGTGACGGCGGCAGGAGCAACAGCATGAGGTCAGAGAGTGGCACAATGACACAGTGTGGACGTCACGACCGCAGCAGCATGAGGTCAGGCAGTGGCACAATGACATTCTGTAGGTGGAAAAACAGGAGTAGGCCACAGAGTGGCACAATGACTGCGAATGCAGGTCATGGCTGCAGCAGCATGAGGTCCGGCAGTGGCTCAATGACATTCTGGAGGTGGCAAAACAATAGTAGGCCACAGAGTGGTACAATGACAGAGATTTGAGGTGATGGCGGAAGGAGCAAAAGCCTGAGGTCAGAGAGTGGCACAATGACACAGTGTGTAGGTGACCGCAGCAGCAACAACAGCAGCAGAAGCAGCATGGGGACAGACAGTGGCACAATGACACAGGGGATGTCATGGCACCACAACAGAAAATCAGCAAAAGGGGTTTCATAGAGTGGCAACAATGACAGAGTGGGAGGTGGGTGGCAAAACCCGGGTTCCCTAGTAAGAATGGTTGGTGGCAGATGGAGAAACTGGCAGCAGATGGGGTGGCATCAGGCGGGTGGCGGCATCAGAATAGTGGCTGAGGTAGGTAATTTGAACCCAGACTCATTTCTCACAGTTTGGGTGAGGCGTCATGGTTGATGTAGTCTGACGCCTAAGGCATTAGTGTGTGGAAATCCTGGCCGATCCACGCCTGATTCATCTTGACAAAGGTCAGTCATTCAACATTTCCCGTGGGACAAGCGGGTTTTTCCTTGGGCAATGATGGCCCCCGCCGCACTGAACACCCGCCCTGATGCCACACTACTGGCCGGGCAGGACAGCTTCTCCACTGCAAACTCGGCAAGTTCCGGCCACACATCCAGTTTGGCTGCCCAGTAGTCCAGCGGATCTTCTAACTGGGTTGGCAGAGTGCTGTCCAAGTAGGCCACCACCTGTTGGTTCAGGGGACTGCTCCAGGTCCTGCTGCTGCTGGCGACTGCCATCCTCACTAGGCGGGTGAAGAAGCTGCTCATCAGTGACTCCAGACTTAGGGTTTCTGCTGATGGAGCTGGTACTGCCCTACCCCCCCACCGGCCCCCCGCCGCCGCGGCAGTAGTACGTGAGTCTTGAGGAACCCCCGTTCAGACCTGTCAAGGAGGGACGATGCCGCACATAGGCAGCAGCCAACTGACTACGGAGGATTTCCCTATAGTATTTGAGTTTGTCCTCCCTCTCAATAGCTGGGAAAAAGGCTCCCATTTTGGGGGGCCCGGGAGCGAAGGTCTAATAGGGTGGAGAGCCAAAGTCATCCCTCTACCGGATTTTGACTATTTGGCTGTCACTAGCCAGGCAAATCAGCATGCTGCGGGCCATCTGCACAAGTGACTCGAGGGCTCCCGCCTCCATCTCCACTGTATACTGCCACGGTGCTTGCGGGTCATCTGCCTCGTCTTCCTCATCTCCATCTACTTCTCCAGCTGCTCCTGCTCCTCCTCTCTTGTCCCCCTGGGTAGAAAATCCACTCATTTCACCAGACAATGCTTCTGCTCCAATGTCCGTCTCCTCCTCCATTTCCGTCCCCACCATCCTCATGTGGCCGCGAGATGTAGTCGCCGCATCTCCAATCCCCCGCCCAGACAGATTTTTCAGCATCTGTTCCAGGACATGAAGCAGTGGAATGACATTATTCATCCCGTAGTCCTGGCGACTGACAAAATAACGTGGCCTCCTCGAATGGCCTCAACAAACGGCAGGTGTCACGCATGAGCTGCCATGGCTAACATCAAAATTACACGGGGGAGTACCCTGTCTGCCTGGATCATCAAAAAATCGTTAAGGCCTTTCTCTGTTCATACAGTCGGCCCAAACATTGCAGGCAGAATTCCAAGGGGTGGAAACACGCATATCAGAGTGTGTTGGGGAGGCCTTTCTGCCCGCAACTAAAGGAGGGTGCCCTGGTTTTTGTACAATGGATAAAGTCAGCACATTTCCGGGCCATTTTCAAACTTCTGAAGACTGGGAAGACTTCGGGAACCTTCACAAACAATTGAACACACGCCAGCAGGCACATACCATCCCCACAGTTCACCCCGCGGACACCATTTTTTTTTCCCCCCATTGCCGTAAACCAGGGTTCCATTTGCGTTGGCGTGGAAAAACACACATCATTTCTTCTGCATGACCGGAGCAGTTTCCCCTGTGTGATTCCTTCGCCGAGGAACCAGGTGAGAACTGCGACACCACTGTGCCCACACATGGGTATGAGGGAGCAGTACTTGTGGAGGCTGAGATGGTGGTGGGGGGGGGGAGGAGGAGAAGGCGAAACATTGGCGCAGGGCCACATTTTGACAACGTGGAGGAGAAAGGGGCGTCTCCTGTGCAATTTGTTAGTGTGCCTGGGCAGGAAGCACATTCACCCAGGGGGCTGAAAAGGAAATGACCACCCTGCCCGTAGTTTACAGCTCCAGACCCGCACTGCGTGCACCTGGAACAAACCGATAAGCTCGGGGACGGGCCCACTTTTGTTCCATATTTAGATAGTGCTGGTACTGCCTTTTTGGAAAAAGAATTTCGGCTTGGAACCCCCCATCTGGGCTCGCACAACCCAATTGTTCCTGAAGGTGCAGAGTCCACATTTGAAAGGGGGGCTGCAGTACCAAAACTGGAAGGAGCAGGGTCAGCTGCTGCACCTTTGGGTTTTTTTGCCCATACTTTTTGTCTCTTTCAATCGCCTCGCTGAACATGTGGCGCCAGAGTGCGGGAAGGAGCATCGGCCGGGAATGATGCAAAGAAAAACAGCCCCTTCGCAAGTGGACCTTGACGGCTCAAGGCATGCGTGCCACTGGCCGCTGCTCGGCGGCAGGTTTCCCACCACACTAGCCACTTTTTCCCAGGCCACCGATGGTGAGCTGCATGTGTTAAACAAAAGGGCCGGGTTTCCAATGTTAGCCCCTGGCCATGTTTTCACTTGCGCCCACAAATTTCTACATAAAACCCATTTGGGCTCCTCCGATTTTTTTTAGAAAAGAACTGCCACACAGCCGGTAGCTGTTTTTTCCCGCCAACGCTCCGCACTGATGACTACTCCCAAACGCTGCCTCGCTGAGCCCCTTGCCGCTACTTCTTGGCCCAAAAAAAGGGGGTTTTTCTACCCCGTGGCCGCTTGGCCCCGACCTCACACGCGCACCCTGCTGACTAAGGGCCACACAATCCACTTCTGGTTGCCCGCTGCTACCGCAACGACGCCCCTTCTTTACGATGATGAACCCTTCTTCACCCGGCTCCCAAATGAGTCGCTACATCATCAAAAAATTTGTTTTAAAACATCAAACTGCTTTCCATCCCCGGGTTTTGGATGCAGGATGCCCCCTCACAACATAAACCCTCCCATGCCACTCTCAACATCTATACTTTCCCACCTACTGCAAAAGAAAGGGGATATTCCCCCCAAATTTCTTCGCTCCAAGAAACGGGAATTTCCCCCCCAAAAATGTTTTCATCCCGCAAATGTGGCGCTGAGCGCAGACCAAAATAGATCTCTGTGAGGGAAACCATGGAAGAGGCGGGGTTAGGGCAGGGGAGGCCGCTGACCCACTCCCGGGGCCCTGCCCAAAAAGGGTTGTGTCTGAGTTCCCACCGACCCCTCCAGGGTTTTCAGATGCATCTGGGAGGGAAATGGATGACCCCAGTCAACCAATCAAAACCCTTGGGTTTCTAGCAGCAACCCGCTAACACGCGGCATTTTTGGGGCCCCCCGAGTGACCCCTGCTCACTCCCCTTTTGCTGCGACCCCGGGCCGCTCCAGGAATGTTTGTCCCCGCCACAACAGGTGAAGAGCCTGCCACCTCTCTGTCGCATACTTTTTTTCTAAAATGTCGACACTGTTTGATGAAGATATCTGTATATATAAATACACTTATTTGACTCCAAAAGAACCAGTAACAAGCTTGGGTAACCTTGGATAAAATTCGCTCCACAATGGCCAGAAAAATTTACTGTGTATTTTTCTGAATGTAAAAGCACAACAGGCTTAATTAACCCTTTGATTAATTTTCTACGAAATTTTTTCTGTGGCGGGGAAAAAGAAATTTTTTTACGATACAACTGCAAAAAATACTTGTTAACCCTGGTGTAAATTGCACCCAAAAAAAATTTAGCAACCCAAACTACCACTTGTACGGTTTAAAAAAGGCGTTTTTTTACGCTACACAACAAGAGAATAAAATTGTAATTAACCTTGCTGTGAATTATCTACGGGAAAAAATTTTTTGGCGATGAAAAAAACGGTTATTTTTGTCACCCCACAAAAAAACAACGCTTAAAATTTAACCCGGATTTTAAATTCCGCCAAACAATTTAGAACCACAAAAACTACGAATTTTTTACTGTTACAATGGCGGTTTTTTTACGCTACACACAAGAGAAAAAATTTTAAATTTAAACCTTCGCTTGTAATTGGCTACGGGAAAAAATTTTTTTTTGGCGCTGAAAAAGACGGTTTATTTTTGTCACCCCAGCAGAAAAAAACGCTTTAAAAACCCCCGGATTAAATTGCACCAAACAATTGACAAACCCCAAACACGAGCTTTTTAGCGTGTTACAAGGGGTGTTTTTTTTTCCTACACAACAAAGAAAAAATTGTAATTAACCACGTTTTGATTTGGCTACAGGAAAAATGTATTTTTTGGGGGTGAAAAAAAATTTTTTTATTTTTTTTCACCACAGCAGAAAAACAAACCCTTAAATTAACCCCCAATGTAAATTGCGCCAAACAATTGAGCAACCACAAAATCGAGCTTTTAGCGTGTTACAAAGGGGTTTTTTTACGCTACACAAAAAGAAAAAAATTGTAATTTAAACCCCGCTTGGAATTATCTACAGGAAAAATTATTTTTTTTGCGGTGAAAAAGACGGTTCTTGAGTAACCACAGCACAAAACAACCTTTAATTAACCCCGGATGTAAATTGCACAAAAGAATTGAGCAAACCCCAAACTACTACTTTTTAGCGTTTACAATTGCGGTTTCTCGCTACACAAAAAATTAAAAATTTAATTAAACCTTTGCTTTTGGAATAGGGTACAAAGAAATTTTTTTTTGGGGGGAAAAAGACGGTTCTTGGGCAACCACAGCAGCAAAACAACGCTAATTAAAACCCCGGATGTAAAATTTCACAAAAGAATTGAGCAACCACAAACTCGCTTTGTAGCATGTTACAATGTCGTGTTTTTTACGCAAAAAAACAAATTAAAAATTTTAAAAAACCTCCTTTTTGAATTAGGCTACAGAAGAAATTTTTTTTTGGCGGGAAAAAGACGGTTTTTTTAGAAACCCACAGCACAAAACAACGCTTAAAATTAACCCCGGATGTAAATTGCCCCAAACAATTGGGGGCAACCACAAACAAATAGTTTTTGAAAGCGGTTACAATGGCTGTTTTTTATGCTACACAACAAGAGAAAAAATTGAAATTTTAACCCTTTCCCGTTTTGTGAATTATGTTTACAGGAAAAAATGTATTTTTTGGGGGGTAAAAAAAGAGGGGTTTCTTGGAGTCACCAAAAGCACAAAACAACGTTTTAAAAAACCCCCTGAGGGTAAATTGCGCAAAAAAAATTAGCAACCAAAAATAAGTGGTATTGTATTGTAAAAACCTGTTTCTTTATAAATAAATACAACGGGAACCAGTAGTAAAATTGCGTCCCCGTGTTAGCCATGAAATTATTTAGAATATTAAAGAAATCGGGGCGTTAGTTTTTAAAGAGGCTAACGAAAAATTTGATATGACTTTGGGAGAGTACAGTTTCTCTTCTTCAGCGATGTTATAAAACAAACTGAAAATACATAGACTTTTTAACACAAAAGACTTTGGATCTTCAAAGGATCTTAGAATTCTTAAAAATAACAAAATGCAAATATAGGTGGGCAAAAAAAATTTACAACCTTTCAAGAGAAAAACAGTCGGAAACTTGTGGGGCGGACAGGAGTGATCAGTAATTATTTCCCCCAAAATTTTTAAATAGAAAACGGGGGAGATTTTTTGCCCCTAAACCCCCGGGTTTCACACAAAAATTTTTGGGGGACATAAAGTGGCAGGGTTTATTTAACCCTTTGGCGGGAGTTTTAAATTTTTGCATTAATTTATTTTTCCCATTCCTTCCTTCCCCCCGGGTTCTTAAAATCTCCCTTTAAAGATAAAAACCCTGAAAATTTCCTTCCAGGGAAGTTTTTTTCTCCAGAAAATGTGCGGCCACTGGCAGATAAATTTCAGCATTATTAATGGTGAACCCTGTGTGATTAAAAAGGGGTGGGGGGATTTTCTCTCCCTTTTTCCCCCACATAGAGGCCTTTTGGTGGACATTGCCACACATGATTAGATAAAACCAAAATTAAAAGACCTGCGGAAAAATGTCCCCCTAATTCTTTTGCCCCCTCCCTTTAAACTGTGGGACAGGTAACCTGTCGGGGTTGGGGGATGTGACTGCAGGTCTTGCACCTGTTTCTGCGGGCAGGGTGGGGGGGCCATTTTTTTTTGGGGGCCCCCTCAGGGCACTCCAGACAATAATGCGCCGTAGGTTTGGTTTTGGGCCGAAAGGAGAGGAGGGGGGGGACTGGGAATATTTTGGGGGGGGGGGGGGGGGTCGGGGGGGGGGGTTTGGGCCCCTATTAGCACAGGTTAAGTTCCTTGGCAATCTTTTTGGGAAATCCCCATTGGGGGGTTGTGGGTGACAACTAGGGGCACTCTTTTCCTTCTTCTGGGTCTCTTTGAAATGTGAGCAACTGCCCTCTGTTGATGGCGGGCCTTTTTTGGGCTGATTTGGTTGTCTTTTTACTTTTGGCCTGTACCCAAAGTTTGAAAAATTTTTTGCCCCTCAGATCCAGAAGGGCTTGTCCAGGCCCCCTGCTTTTTCGGAGCAAATATAAATTTTCCCCCTTTATACCTGGCTGTAGATAATAACTGTTTTTTTTTCTTGGGGGGAAGGGCGGCCCATTCCTGATTTTTGGGCCCGTTCTGCCCGGGGGGTTTGTGGAACACTGATGTGAGTAGCGGGTTTGGTCTTTTGATTGTATGTAGTATCCAGAAAGTGGTTTTTGCTCTCTGAAAAGGTAATTTTTTAAAGGGTTTAATGGGGGGGTGAAAGTTATTGGAAGTAAATTAGGGAAAAATTTTAAATTTGGGGGGGGGCCCCCCTTCCTTCCCCACCCCGAGGGAAAATGATATCATCAATATAACGGGGGAACACAGGGGTTTTGGTGGGCATTTGATAAATATGCTCCTTCCAAAACCCCCATAAAGAATTTGCATATTGGGGCCACATCGGGCCCCCCAATTGGAATTTCCCTTTGGGCTGTAAAAACAGGTCTTCCCAAAAGTAAAATATTTGTGGCTGAGAAAGAACTGGATGGGGTGTGTGACGGGTTTGGGGGTTGGGGGGGGGGGGGGGGGGGGGGGGGGGGGGGTTTTTTTGTTTCTCTGGGGTTTTCACCTCCCAGCTGAAAACCCCATCCTTTGGGGAATGTTTTTAACAAGGATTCACATCCAGGGTTTGGCCCAAAAGGGTGCCCTTGGAAGGGGAAAACCGAGGGAAATTGAGTTTTTTTTAAGAAGGGGCCCTTTTGCCCGGGATTATTTTTGGAGTATCTTTGACCGGGTTTTTTTAAGAGTTTTTTTCCCCCCAAACCCCTGAGAAAAATTCTCTGTCATTGCCCCCAATCCCCCGCAAATAAAAGGGCCTCCCAGGGGGGCCATTTTTATGGATCTTGGGAGCATAAGACGCCCCCGGGCAAAAGGATCCGGGGAATTAAGCAATTCCACCTGTTTTCCGGCCCTTTAAATTGGAAATTTTTTTATCAAAACCCTTTATTTTGTTTCATATAGGCTTCTGGGGGGATCTTTTCCCAAATTTTTTGAAATGTATGGGGGTTTGGCCCTTTGTCTTTCCCCTTCCTGGATAAAGTCAAAAGGTTTTCTCTGACTAAGCCCCCCCTTTGCCCAGAAAGGTTTTATAATTATATCCTTTTTTCTTTCAGTGAGAAATACCTTCTTTTTTTTCAGGGTTAGGTTTTTGTATTTTGTTTTCTTTTGTTTCCCCAGGTTTTCCCGGTTTTTAAACCTTGCTTCTGAAACAATAAATTTGTATTTATCTAGGCTGCATTATTTCCGGCCGGGGGCCCCGGGTAGTTTTTTTTTATTTTGGTTTTTCCGTTATTTCCCGTTCTGTCTCAGAGCCCTGCTGAAAGGAAGGCCCTTTTCCCCATAGAAGTTTTCCCCCCTCAATCTCTTTTTTTCGGAAAAAAACTCCTCCATTAAAATTGCAGAGTTTAAAATGGTCAGTGATTGCTAAAGGGGCAAAAAGGAGAGCCCCCTTTGGGGGAAAAACGCCATTTCATGTTTTTTTTGGTCAAAGGGGAAAAAGGGTTTCCCAACCACACAGGTTTTGCTGAGCTGGGTTTGGTATTTTATTTGGGTAGGGGATGAACCTTTTTCTGCCCCCAGTCTCGGACTTTTTCTTTTTGTTCTTGATGAGCATGCCCCTGCAGTTTCTGGTAAAATGTGGGATTTTTTGGGTCTTCATCTCCTCTGTGCTTTTTGCAGGATGTCTTTAGGGCCTGTATCTCCTCCTGTGTTCTTCTTTTGTTGTTATAGGAAATTTTTTAAAATATTGTTCCGCAGCCCTCTCAGATGCCCCGAATACATAGTTGTTCTCCTAAGGGCTGTTGTGGGTGTGAGGGGTTTGGGGTTTTTCAGAGGGGAAACCCTTTTTGGGGGATGAAAAATTTCCTTTTTGCATTTTGTTAAGAAAAAAAGTCGCTTTTTTAAAGTTTGCAAGTTCTTTAACCTTTTTTTCATTTCCAAATTTTTGGGAGGGGTACATTGTGAAATTTTCCAAGTTGCAGAAGTAAAATGCGAAACCATTTTAAAGCCAAAGAAAGTATTTAGAATAGTAAAGAAATAAAGGCCAAACCCTTTTAGAGGCTAACTGGTATTTTTGATATTGTTTTTTTCGAACAACGACCTCTTTTTCCCAACTGATTTTAAATACAACAAACTAAAAAACAACAGACTTTTTATACAAAAAAGACGGGAAACTTCAAAAAACTGAGAATTCTTAAAAAAAAAAAAAATGCAAATAAAGGTAGGGGCAGTTTTTTTAACAACCGGCCCCAAGATAAACAGTCTGGAAATTTGTGAGGCGTGACGGGGTTTATCAGAAAATGTTTTTGGAAACCCACCAAACCTGGTGCATTTTTGCCCGGGATTCCCCCTGGGGGCCCCAACTGAAAATGGCACCCCCCCTTTTGCCGCAGAACAGGTGCAAGACCGGGCATCACATCCCCCACCCTGACAGGGTCCCTTTCCCCCACAGTCACACGGGTCCAAAATTAAAGGGGGACTTTTTCCCCTGCAGGTCTTCCAATGTGGTGTATTTTAATAAATTTGTGTGCAATGCCGACCACGGGCCCCTCAAAGGGGGGAAACAGGGCAGAAAACTCAGTCAGCGCATGAACTCACACAGATTCACCATTAATAAATGCAGAACTTTATCTGCCAGTGGCCCCCAAAATTTTTCCGGAGAAAAAACATTTTCCCTGGAAATTTTCAGGTTACGATCTTAATTTTGGGGATTTTTTAAAACTCGGAGGGAGAGGAAAAGGGAAAGGGAATATAAATTAATGCAAAAATTTAAAAATCTCAAAATGGGTTAAAATATTCATGCCACCCTTTATGTCAAACAAAGTGTGAACTGTTAGAGCAACAAATCCCCCAAACCCGGGGGTTGCATATAAAATAAGAAAATAATTACTGATCACTTTCCCGTCCGCCCCAAAAAATTTCCAGACGGGTTTTTCTCTTTAAACCGGTTTTTAAATAACTGCTCCCACCATATTTCCATTTTTTTATTTTTTAAAAATTTTTAAGGGTCCCTTTGAAGATTTCCCCTGTCTTTTGTGGGATAAAAAATTTTTGTGTATTTTCAGTTTGTTGTAAAAACAGTCCCGAAGAAGAGAGGGCCCTACACTTGAAAGCTCACCAAACAAATAACTCCTTTCCTCTAAAAGGTTTTCCGGGCCCGATTTCCCTTTAAATATTTTTACACAACAAAGGAACCCGGCTAAGATCCCCCTTGGAAAATTCAATGTGCTGGGGAGCAGATAGGCATTAAAATGTAAATGCAAACTGCAGTGAACCACACTGGCCCACAGATCCAATACCCCAAAAAATCAAAATAGAACATTTAAAAGAAGCGTCTCTGAGACAAAACTGAACACCCCCCAAAAATCGCTGTATAAAAATTTAGTTTTTTCAGTAAATCTATCCAAACACAATCCGCCCCACAGCCCCTTCCCTGATCAGTACGTGAGGGGGAGTGTGGGGCTCCCCCGCGCGCCCCCCCCGGGACTTATAAAAGGGCAGTGATGTCAGAAATCCCCCCGGTCCTCTGATTTGGCCCTTTTCTCTGCAATGTCCCTGAGGCTAGCCCTTTTTCCTCCAGAGTGCTTTTTCCCCCCCCTAGCGCCATGTGCTCGCAGCCATTTTTAAACAATGAAAAGCCCACTTCGTTCACCCGAAGTACCCCAAACTTCGACTTCAGTTCCCGAACCAAAGTTTTTTTCTGAAACTTCTAAACGGTATTCACACTTCGTTAGAATCGATTAGGCACCATCCTAAATATTATCACAATAATTAAAGGGACACTTCTATAAATTAAGAAATTTTTTGTTTAAGGCAATATTTCTGGAAAACTTTTTTTTTGTATTTTTGGTAGTATTTCCTTTTATTCTGGTAGTCCTATGCAACTAAAAAATAAAATTAAAATCTTGTCCTTATCTAGCTGTGATAGGTATATAGTTTCATACATAGTTTGTAAGGCTGAAAATAAGGACAAGACGTCTCCATCCAATTCACCTATTTGCTAAAGTGTTGATCCTCAGAGGAAGCAAAATACCCCAATGAGGGTAGAAGCCCAATTGGTCCCTTTAATTTTTTTTTTAGGGAAAAAATTCCTTCCCGACTCAATTCTTGCAATCGGGAAAAAAAAATCCTGGAATCAACGACCCTCCTCCTGACTTCCATAGTCACTGTAACTTTGTTATATTATTTACGCTCAGAAATGCATCTCTAAAACTCTTTTTGAACTCTGTTAAGGAATTCAACATAAGTTCCTCTGGCAGAGAGTTCCACAGTCTCAATTCTATCACAGTAAAGATTCCCTTTCTTTGTTTATGTAGAAAACTTCTTTCCTAAAGACGAAGAGGACGCCCCCTTGTTCTGGATACGCATGGGTATAAATTAATCTTGGGAGAGATCTACTATATTGACTTTTTATGTATTTAAACATATTTATCCTGTCCCCCGAAGCCGTCTTTTCTCTAAACTAAATAACCCCAATCTTGCTAATCTTTCTGGGTATTGCAGTCCCCCCAGTCCTTTTAAAGAGGTAAAGAGATAAAAACTATGGGCAACATGTATGAACACAGGCGCGTCAAAGTGAATAGTCGAGGCTCGTTTTCAGTGTTTATTGCACCGGATGTATGAAAGTGGTTTTCGTGTGTTTATAAATGGTGTGTAAAGTTCGGTGTGACTCGCCTGTGTGTTAGGCGCATTACGGAACTTAGGCACATAAGTAATGCTCCTAACATTTATGAAGACTATAGATAGGCTGGAAATAAGAGAAGTTATTAGAATAGCATGTCAGTGAATAGAAATACTATGGTATGGGATCTTGCTTGGTGGCTAACTTATCCCAGCAATACCTGTGCTGTGCTAGCTCTTGACTGTATGTGAATAATCTGGTTGTAGAGCAGCAAAACATAATTTAAAATTTATGTAGAATAAATTTTAAATGTAAAAAATCTGAACAACATAATCAATGGGTTTTTTAATTGTAAAATTTGTTTTTAGATTCTATTAATTTTTAACATACTATTTTGTAGGAATATTTTTATTTTTGGGATATTATACATTTTATATTAATTCAGGTGATCATATTTTTCATTAAATCTAAATAACTAAATTTTATACAGTTTGATAATTATAATCAATTACTTTTTATTATTGGACTGGTAGAAATATTGGACATTTTTGCCCTTAAACAGACAAACTCTATCTCTCTTCGACCTCCTCAGGCCTCAGGCAGACCACATTGACATAGGTTCTGCCTGTGTCGAGCAGTAATGGCATAGTTTGCCAACTACATTCATAATGTGTCTATTGTTTTTAAATGTGGTTCAAAACACGCCATCCATAACGCCCCTGATCCACCCCTTCATGTTCGGCGCTTTAGAAAGTGTAGTGTTTATGTTCAAATGTGCCTAACACATTCATTAGGTGCATTAGACATTGTAGATGACTCAGTTAGGTGCATTGTACGCCAGAAAACGGGTAAAAAATCAGATCATACATGTCTTCCTATATGTCAGGACAGACTAATCTCACTTTACTGCAAATGCTGCTTATCGCTATGTACCCCCATAATAAATTGCAGGTAACGACCTAAAGATTGCTCTATTGTCCTATGGACAGGCCAAAATTATTACACTAGACCTCAGGGCAATGACAAGAGCAATATATGAAAGGAGATGGATTAATCCTTTTCTGCATTAGTGGGTTTTCAGCTTTCTTCATTTTTTAGATTCAGGCGTGGAAGAAGAACTGACACAAGCAATTCTCAGAGCTTACATAGGGGAAGTCATAGACACGAGCCAGGAAGTTATGTACAAAGGGAAATGTTAAAAAATTTAATGAAAAAAGAAACCTCCCAATTGAAAAAAATACATATAATATTCACATATTGCTTGTCAAAAAAATTTATGATATTGTCACTTTAAAAACTACAAAAAGTGAACAACCCCTTTAACCATACCTTTGTTTGCCTCTGATTTCCTATACAGGTATATAGAGTTACTTTTGTGTTTGTCCTTACAAATCCAACAGAAAAGCATGTGGCTTATTTCACGCTAAATGTACGGAGGTATGAAATTCCATTGCTCTTGGAGGAGAATAATTTCCTAGGTTAAGTCCCTGGTAGTTTTGCTCAGTATTGAGGGGTTACAAACTCCTTACAGGCTCTGCTATGAGTTCTTGTTCAGTTTCTCCCTTCAAGACCCAATCCTGGTTTTGCCTATAAAACACAGCGTCAAGAACTGCACGTGTGAATATTGGCTACAGTTTTCTGGTCATATCTTGGAACAGAAGTAAAATCTCCATCCAGTACTTGCGATAACTGTCACCAGCTTTTTAGAGCTTGTTCCAGTACTACTACTACTACTAATGTTGCTACTATTTCTACTATTACTACTATTACTCCGACTACTGCTACTACTACTGCTACTAATACTACTAATACTACTACTACTACTTCTACTACTCCTACTACTATACCTACTCCTACTGCTACTACTACTCCTACTACTATTCCTACTGCTACTACTACTACTACTACTACTACTACTACTACTACTCCTATTGCTACTCATACTGCTACTACTACTTCCACTAATCATAACAATAATACTAATAATAATAATATATTCTACGATAACAATAAAAATACTATTAATAATAATAAATATATAACAATAAAATATTACAACTACTGCTACTACTACTACTACTACTACTAATAATAATAATAATAATAATAATTACCTCTTTAATTCATATTTTAAAAAACAACTAAAAAAAATTAACAACCAAAGAGGTAACAGAGAAATACAAACTATAAAATTTACACAAAGTAAGACTCATCTCAGCTCTTCCTACAGTCTATTTGCTTTTCTCAATGGGGACAGGATATATATAAACCTACATGAACTCTCCAGAGTCCCAATTGCTGCTAATAAAACAGAAAATATAATAAGCGATAGACAGATATTATTATCATTAATTTTGTTTGTGCTGAACTAACCCCTGAGGAGTTGGACTATTTTGGACCTTCAGGTCCAAACAATTAATTGATGCATTCCAAGAACCATAAGGTTTTTTTTATTTTTTGCCAACAGAGCCTTAAAAGCATTTTAATTTTTTGCTGAGCATTTTAATCAGCAACATTTGCGGAATTTTTCACTAATTTTTTTTATTAGAAAAAATATTAGTTCCACCAGATTTTTATATCATATATCATGAAATACAGTATATAAAGTTCCAGTGTTTATATGTTTTACTGCCTTGAAAGAAAAAAAAATTGTTTTATGTAAAAACAGAAATGTCTCTGGAAGCCATAACTGTTTTTGAATGCCAGTGCTTAGGGTGGCATCTTGAAAGGTGCGTCACCAAATGATAATGATATCATCTTTTGTAGGCCCTTACCATTGTTCCCCCTGGACTTCCTTGTAAAACCAGAATCTTTCCAGAGGAACAAGAGGGACGCATGAGTTGCATGACAGACAAGCAATGGAATCAAAATAGGAATTTGATGCTTCTCCACAAGTCAGTACAGCCAGTGCATAAAGCAGCAAGACTGCACCACTGCTGACCCTTCCACATGGATAGCCCCTATGAGATGCCAAAAACATTGTCAAACCCCCGGGGCCCCCATCCCCTGCAGAAAAAGCGTGTCTTTCTTGTCAGACCCACGGTTGGATCTGATGGAGCGAAACCATTTTATAAATTGGCAAAAAAAGGTAAAAAGTTTTTTGGGTTTTAAAAAGGTTTGACCCAAAGGGAAACCCAAATTCATCCCCTATGACGTTGGGGGGAATCTTTTGGGAAATGGCGTTACGTTGACTATCGTCTTCGGCGTCGATGGTGGAATACGGCAAAAAACCAAAAAGATATTCAAAGGCCCGATGATAGATTATCCCCGAGGGACCTTTAAAAAGTCTATGGGAGAGCAAAAAAAACCTTAATTTTAACCCAAACGGGGCGGAGAAGTTTGGAATTAAAAACCCCACAACAATTTCAAATGGATAGTGCTACACCCTTAGGCAACACACTTGGGTTTTAAAAAAAGCCCCCAGAAAAAAACTCACGGGACCATTCACTATCCCTCTTAAACCTGCATGCCCCCACAAATTTAAAAAAAGTGCCAGAAGGCGTATGATTTAAAAACCATTTTTACTTGAACTGGCCCATTGAATATCCCTGTCCTGGAACGCGCATTGGGCCCCCAAAACCTTTCATGACCCCAAAATTTTAAAAAATGCCGGGAAAAAAAGGAAATCTTTCAAAACCCCATTTTAGTTTCCCCTGGGGCATTGGGCTATACCTGTCATGTACCTCAGTTGACCCTTTTAAAACCTTTCTGACCCCCCGATTTAAAAAGTGCCGGAAAAGGGGTATTTCAACCACCCTTTTGTTGAACTGGAAAAGGAATATCCCCGTCCTGGACCGCTGAAGGACCCTTAAAATTTTAAATGACCCACAGATTAAAAAAGGGGGGAAAAAGGAAGGGTTTTTTAACCCCATTTTAGTTTACTGGACATATTTCTGTCCCTGCCTGGGTAGCGCCCTTTCCCCTCCGTTAAAGGGGTGCGGAAACCAAAATTTAGCTTCACTTGGAAAAAATGGGGGGTTAACGCTCCTGTTCCCCCCCAGGGAAAATTTTATCCAAAAAGTGCTGGAGGAAAATTTTCCTGTCTTTGTTTTCTGGGGCCCCCGCTCCATACTCCATGTTTGAATAAACCTTTCATCTGGTCAAATTTTCCTGTACCTCCCTTTTTCAATTCAGAGGGAAATTTTTTTAAAAGCTATTTTGGAGGTTTCAAGTTTTTTTGTAGTTTTAAATTTTAGAAAACACATTTTTTTAAAAAAGGATGGAATCCCCCCCATGTCTTTTTTTCTCTTTTTTAAAAAGGGATTAAATGGGTTGTCTCAATTTCAGGGGGTTGATTGCTATGTTAAAAATCGGGAAAAACAAATTCATTTTGGGAATATGTGTTCCCTTAACAGTGTCCCACCCATTTCCCCGTTTCTGAAAAGAACCCTCACCCCCGAAACCCCTTTTTGACAATTGGGAAGAACAAAAAAGTCTGTTAGAAACCAAAATTTTTTTTTTATAATAGGACCTGTAGTAAAGCTGATGTAAAAAGGGAAAAATTTCCCCCAAAAAATTTAAAGCTTTACCCTTGAGCCTTTTTGGGGCAATTTTTGAAGAACAAAGTTGTTTTGAAAAAAACTTTTTTTTTAATAGGACCTGTAGTATGCTGGGTGTCACAGCAAAATGCCCCCAAAAAATTCAAAAACGACCCTTGAGCCACTTTTGACAATTGTGAAAAACAAATGTCGGGCTAGAAAAAAATTTTTTTTTAAAGAATAGGACCTTTGTATTGCTGCATTTAAAAGGGCAGCATGCCCCAAAAAAATTATAAAAATGATTTTCTCGCCACTTTTAAAAAAAGGGGGTGAGGGGAAATGCCAATTAGAACCCAAACATTTTTTTTCCCCGAGAACATGATTATTGCTTTTATCTCAAGCAAAATGACCCAAAAAAATTTATAAATATAAATTCTAAACCCAAATTTTAAAAATTGTAAAGGGAAAAATCCCACTTGGGAAGCCAATTTTTGTTCAAGGGCCCATGATTATTGCTGTATTCAAAAGCCAAAACCTTTAAAAAACCCCCATTGCAAGGGCGAAAATTTTCTAAAAAAAAATGAGTAAAGGGAAATTTAACGGTGTTGCCCAAAAAAACCTTGCGTCTTTTACGTTCCTCCAGAAAAACCAGAAAAAAATGAATTTTGGGGGAAAAGAAAAAAAATTCAAGAAAAGAAATGTCTTTTTTAAAAAAACTTTTTTCAAGAGGACCATTTCTTTTTGAAGGGGAAATGTGAAGTAGCCCGGAACTAATGGGTTTGCCCTTTGGGAAATTTTGGGGCCAAACATCATAAAGAGACCCAGGGCCTGATTCATCTTGATGAAAGTCAAATGCCCCCACATGATCTGGGGAAAAGGGCCGGGATGGTTTGTCTGTAATGACACCTCCACCCTGTGCTAAAGGGTCCCGCTCAGATATGACGCTGGCTGCGGGGCCCGGGAAAAACACCCTCTATGGGTGGCGAGCGGTTTTAGGGCTTCGTCCATTTTGGAAAAACCAAAAAAAGTCTTTTGGGTGGGGTACACTTAAAAACATGGTTTGGTTGGGGACCGGCAGATAGCGTGCACCATGATTTTAAAAGCGGGTTTTCTGTGTTTTTGGCTGTTTTCCCCCCTGCATTGCATGCTTTGGGTTTGGGGTTTGGTAAATTTAAAGATTGCCGAGGTCCCCCTTTTAGGCTTCTGCCCCCTTCCCTGCTGTGCTGTCGCTAGGGGTTTATTTGGGCCCGCCCCAAAATGTGTCACGTCGCGGGATTTTGTTCCCCCGTGACATTTAAAGAAGGGTGAATCAGACCCCAACAGATGTCTCCAGTTTGATCAATCGAAAAGGTCTCCATTTTCCTGCATTTTCTTCTATTTGGGGGGTTTGGGAAAGGAGGGGGTCCCGAGTTTTGTTTTTGTACCGGGGATCCAGGGAGGGGGGCCCCCCCCAGTAGCTGTTGTTCATTTTGAGGGCCCTTAATGCGAGGATATGTTGGGGAAAAAGGACCCACCCAAATTTAATGTGAAAAGAGGGGGAGCCTTGTTTTCCCAAGCCTCTGGGTCGAGGGGCACTAGCAAACTGATTTTCCCTTCTCTTCCTCCTTCCCCCTTAAAAATTCGCCCCAAAACCCTTTTTCCCCAAAGGGCAGGGGAATCCGGTAACGTGGGTTTGTTAGGAATACCTCCCCCTCCTCTTCCCCCTCCTGGGTTTTTCCTCCGGCACAGCTTCAACCAGCCTGATTCCCCTCAGATGATGCCCCCTGAGAGCTGATGCGCTCCTTGAAATTTAGCCCTGGACCCAAACCCCTTGCCTAATGAAGACCAAAAAATTTTGGAAACTGCGGGCCTTCTGGATTGCGGGGGGGAAAGGCTACTTGTCCGCATCGTTGTCCGTCGCTGGGGGGAAACTGTTTTTTTCAGATTGTCCAACGATGTTCCAGTACTAAGTTCACCACAATGTCATGCTGAAAAAGGGGCATGGGGCCGCATGCCCCATTTTGGGGGGTTTTCTTAAAAAACTGGCAAGGATGGTGCAGAGTCTTTAACCTCCCTCCCCCTCGGGGGCCCTTCCAACCCCCCGAGGTAAAACCCCGTGCTTTGCCCAGGCCAGTGTCACTTCTTTAATGCGTAATGGCATTGCGCTGTTTCCAAATCGCGGGAGCATTGGAGGGTGGAATTCCAGGGTTTCCCACCGTCAACAATGGGGCGGTTAAACGGGGGGGGCCGAGTGACGCGGCAACGACCCAAGGCGGGGGACAAAGCGGGGTTTCGAACGGGGGGAAAGTGCAAAACTTAGACTTGGCCTTCCTCAGCAGGCAGTCCGACCGGGTAGCTCTTTAGAAATTTCTGGAAAAACAAATTTTTCATGACATGTGCCGGCAAGGGATGTGCCCCGTTTTCCCGATCTTAAGGGCGGCCAGCGATTTCGCCCGTTATCCCCACCCCACCTTCCCTGGCCAAAGGTTCTTGCCCCCCACCCCAGTGATGGGTCTGTTCCCGGGGGGCCCGCCCACAGCCGGGACCGTGGGGGGAACGGGGTTTCTCCATGACAGTTTTAATTTCCACACGGCCGGTTTCTTGGGACGTGATGCCCCCCAGAGGACCTTGGGGGAAAGAGCCCTGCACCATCCCTGCGGTTTTTTAAGAGCGTGCGCCGAGCCTGAGAGCCCCGTCACCCCCCGAGACAAACCCCCCGCTCCCCCCAGTGAGCTGTCACAGGATATAGCGGCCTTGGCTGTGCTTAATAGTCCCCTGTGTCAAAAGGGTTTATTTTGGACTTTTCCCGGGCCCAGTGCAAGGGCAAAGCGCTTGAAATTTTTGATTGGAAAATGTGGGGTGGGGCCCGGGCAAGGGGGACGGCTTTTTCTGGCAAAGAAATTTCTTCGGCATCTGGTATTGGGGGCAGGCAAGGGGCCAAAGACGTGGCGGAACCCATCTTTGGGCCCCCAGGGCGGAAAGGGGAAATTTTCCAAAGGGCAAAAGCCTGGCAAAGCCGCCCTTAGGCTTTTGGCTTTGGGATGGTTTTGGGTTTTAAAATTTTTTTCATTTTGCTCCCAAACCCGGAAGACGAAGGGCTGGCTTTCTAAATGGCCGCTTTACGGGGTGCCCGGTCTTTAAACCCGGCGGAAGGAGGGGGGGTAGGGTTTGGGTTTTCCCCCCGGTGTGTGGTGGAAAACTCGGGGGGGCGGGGTGGAGGCTGAAAACGGGAGGGTGATCCCTGATCATGGCCTTTTGGAGACCCTGGGGAGCTGAGGGGAAAAACTTTTGGTTGGGGTGGCGGGGGGGAGGAGGAGGCGGAGAAGAGGGGGTGAAAGTGGTTGGAGGCCGGCGTTTGGTCTTGCCTTTTTTTGGGCCCAAATGTTGCTCCCATTTCAAATCGCATTCACGCCTGTGACTAGACTGTTTTGGGGGTGGATAAACCCCCCTAAGGTTCTTGCCCCCTTAAATTTTTTCGTTTACAAACAAAGGGGGCATATGACCATGCTGGGTGAATAAAAGGGGTTTTCTCAAAGAAGGCCCCGGCTTGAGGGTCCTGGAAAACCCTTTTTTAAGGCGATAAGTGAGGAGCGGGGTCTCCGCTGACCGGGCTGGCAGAAAACATATCAGCGGGCTTTTTGCGACCCCTCTCCCTTTTTTAGGGGGAAACCGTTTTGGCACTTTCCCTATCGTCTTCCCCCTGTTTCCCGTGATGGGAAACGCTCGCAAAACAAATTTGGGTGAAAAGGACCCCCTTGGATCCGCCTTTTCGTCATCATTCCTTAAACAAAAAGGTGATTCGTCTCCCCGAAATTTTTGAAACCAGGAGCTGCGGGTACAAGCAAGAGGGGGCTGCAAAGGCCCCTTTTCCGACCCCCCGGGGGGTTTTTGCCGAAAAGGGCCGGCTTCCTTTTTCCCCCTCTGATGGCATCAGTTAATTTGGGGGTTGGGGGGCAGAGAAAATCATCCCTTTTGGGCCCCTTTATCTTTTAACATTTCCCTTTTGCCCCCAAATGGGTTTTGTCATCAAAAAGGGCTTCAGGAAAATGGATTTTACCCCAGTTTGGGGGGTACCCCGGGGGTTGACTTTGGGCTGTTCATGTTGGACGGATGTGATGGGTGCTGATGACGACATTTGGGGGTGGCGGGAGGGCCCAGGAGGAAGACTGCTGGATGCAGGTTGGATTAACCAATGAAAGGGCAGATTTGGGGACGTGTTTTTACTGGATTCACCCGGGCCCTGACCCAGCGATGACAGGCCTGACAGTCCCCGCAACTGACGATCCGTGGATGCGGTTTTTGTGCCCGGGAATGGAGGGCCCCTTTCTCATACCTCTACCTCCTTTTCCTACCCCCCTCTTTTTCTTGCTTAAAACCCCCGAATTTCGCCTCCATGTCAGAAAATAAAACAAAAAATTTTAGAAGGTAAGGAAAAAGTTTTGGAAAGGGCTCTTATTTAAAAAACGGCAAAAACAAGCTATTTTTCAAATCCCCCCAAATCAAAACCAAAAATTTCTGGATTCAAAATTTTTAAAAGCAAAAAATAAAATCTATCAACCCAAAACTTTTACTGGGAAAAAATGAAAAAAAACACCTGTCTGAAAAAGGGATACGGATATTAAAAGGGATTTTTGGCACCCATCAGTTCCCCCTTTTTGGTGACTACCAAAAATTTCTGTTTTCAAAATTTTAAATGCAAAGTAGCTCTAATTTAATCAAAGCTTGAATGACCAAAAGTGAAAAAAAAAAAACCCGTTGAAAAGTATCGGGGTATTTAAAAGGTATTTTTTGGGACCTATCGAAAAACCTGTGGTGACTTACAAAGTTGTGGTTCAAATTTAAAGCAAAGTAGATCTATCAACAAAGCTTGATGACCCAAAAATGAAAAAAAACACCTGTCTGAATGTATACGGATATTTTAAAATATTTTTGGCACTGTCAATTTTAAACCCGTGGTGACTACCCAAAAATTTCTGTATTCCATTTAAGTGCAAAGGGGCCCCAATTTAACAAAGCTGAGTGGGCCAAAGTGAAAAAAAAAACGTTTTCTGAAATTTTATTGGTTTTTAAAAGGTATTTTTGGCACCTTTCCATTCCCTGTGGGGGAAATTTCCCAAAAATTTCTTTTTTTTCAATTTTTAAATGCAAAGTAGTCTATCAACAAAGGGTGTTTCTGCGCCAAAGTGAAAAAAAACGTATTGAAATGTATTCGGATTTTAAAAAGGGATTTTTGGCAAAATTTCAATTACCCTGTGGTGACTACAAAATTGCTTTTATTTACATTTAACTCAAAAATAGCTCTATCAAAAAAGCTGTTTTCTGCGCCAAAGTTGGGAAAAAAAAATTTTAATTCTGAAATGTATTCGGATAATTTTAAAAGGGATTTTTTTGGGGACCTATCAATTCACCCGTGGTGAATGCAAAAATTTCTGTTTCAAAAATTTTTTTGCCCGTAGATCTTCAACAAAGCCCGGCCTGCGCCAAAATGAAAAAAACGTTTTTTGAAATGTTTCGGTAATAAAAGGGATTTTTTGGGCACCTGTCAATTTACCTGTGGTGACTTCAAAATTGCTTGTATTACATTTAAGTGCCCAAGGGGCCCCAAAGAAAAAAGCTTTTAGTGCGCCAAAGTGAAAAAACAGGGACCCGAAAGAAATTTGGATTTGTAAAAAGGGAAATTTTTTTGGGACCCATCAATTGAAATGTGTGCTACAAAAAAGTTTGGGTTCTAATTTAACTGCAAGGTGGCCCATATAAAAAAAGCGGAAAGGGGAAAAAATTTAAAAAGAAAACACCTTTCCCGAAATGTATACTGATAAAAAAAGTGGAGTTTTTTTCACCTAACAAAAAGACCTGCCCGTTAATAGAAAAAATTTTGTATCCCAATATAAGTTCAGGCTGCCCAAAATCAGGAAATTTTTAAAAAAAAAACCCGTTTTTAAAAAAGTATTTCAGTGCAAAGTCTACACAAGTCTTGGTGAACTATATCCCAAATATTCTTTTAAAAAGCTTGTCTGTGTTCGAAAGCGGACGCCCCCCCCCCTCCCCCGTCTCCCTGTGACTTTTCAGCGGTAGATGCTCCCTTTTAAAAAAATCTTAAACCCAACTACATTTTTAAAACTTCAAAACTCTGATCTAAATAAGTTGTAAAAGGGTCACAGCTTTCGTAGAGCTTTTCGTGAAGAAATAGAATAATTTTCCGGGTGAGCTGTTTGGGGCAAAGGAAAAGCCCCATTTTCCCCATTGCTATGAGACGCCTGACAGACACTGATATGAAAAAGGGAAAGGGGCCTTTTTCTATGTTTAAAAGAGGTCATGTGATTTTTTCCCGCCAATCGCAAAAACCCTCCCAGTAAGAAAGTCGCACCCCATCTCCCATGGCCCCTATTCTGTAAGCTGATTTGCTGGGGCCCCCAAAAAAATAAGGGGGGAAGGGGGCCGGGAAAAAGGCGCGATATTTAAAAGATGAAAGAACCCATTTTAAAAAAAAATTATCGCATGATCTAAAAAATTCGATCAACATAAAAACTGTGCCGATTTCAACTTTGTCGATAATAATCGCTTAACACTATACACAACAAGAGGAAAACTTGTAATTAACCTTCACTTGTGACTTATGCTACAGGAAAAATGTCTTTTTTGGCGGTGAAAAAGACGGTTTATTTTTGTCACCACAACAGCAGAACAAAGCTTAATTAACCCCTGGATGTAAATTGTGCAAAAGAATTGAGCAACCAAAAACTAAGAGCTTTGTAGCATGTTACAATGGCGTGTTTTTTACGCTACACAACAAGAGGAAAACTTGTAATTAACCTTCGCTTGTGAATTATGCTACAGCAAAAATGTATTTTTTGGCGGTGAAAAAGACGGTTTATTTTAGTCACCACAACAGCAGAACAACGCTTAATTAAACCCTGGATGTAAATTGCGCAAAAGAATTGAGCAACCAAAAACTACGAGCTTTGTAGCGTGTTACAATGGCGTGTTTTTTCGCTGCACAACAAGAGGAAAACTTGTAATTAACCTTCGCTTGTGAATTATGCTATAGGAAAAATGTATTTTTTGGCGGTGAAATAAACCGTTTCTTTTAGTCACCGCAGCAGAAAATCGCTTAATTAACACCTGGATGTAAATTGTGCAAAAGAATTGAGCAGCCAAAAATAAAGTGGTATTTGTATTGAAAAAATTCTGTTTCTTTAAATGAATACAACGGGAAAACAGGTTAGTCCCCCCGGGGATATTCAATTTGCTGTGGCAGATAGCATTAAAATGTTTTATGAAAGCTGCACGGGGACACACCGGGAAATTCAGATCCTTACCCCAAAAAATCAAAAAATGGGAACTTTAAGAAAAGGGCAGTCTCTGAGAAAAAGCTGGGGACACCCCCAAAAATGTGTTTTAAAAATCAGTTTTTCGTAAATTTTATTACAAGAAAGGCCGGCAGCACCTTCCTAGTCATTTAAAGTGAGAGGAGTGTGAGCTCCCGCGTCGCCCCGGATTTTATAGTGCTGGTGACGTCACAAAATCCCGCCGGTCTCGGATTGGCTTCATCTCTGCATGTCATGCAGGTTTCCCCTTCTGCCCCCCAAAAGTTCTTTGCCCCATGAAAACGACATGTGCTCGAAAGCCTTTTATCAATAAAAAAGCCCCAATTCGTTCACGGGGAAGTACCCAAAGTTCGACTTCTTTTCCAAACCCGAAGTTTTCCTGAAATTTAAACAAAATTCCACTTCGTTAGAATCAATTGTCCATCTCTAACCATGACTCAAAAACCATTACAGTCCCTTTAAAATTCTATGAAAAAAATTAAAGTAATTGGAATAATGTTTTTTTTCAAAAAAAAACTTGTATTTTTTGGTTTTCTTCTACGGGTTCCTCCCGGGCCAAACCGCAAAAAAAACCCTTTTGGAACTTTGAATACAATTTGCAAAAAGGGAAATTAGCATTTACAAAAAAAAAAAAAAATTTCAAGAGGCCCTTTTCTTTTTAAAGAGGAATGTAAAAAGTGGGACCGGTTTAACTAATCTGGGGACCTGGGCCCAACTGGGGCAACAAATCATCAGAGACCCAGGGCCTGTTTTTCTTGAAAAAAAGTCAAACGATACATGCTCAGTGGAAAGGGGTTTGGGGTTTGTCGAAATTTGGGGATACCCCAAGTTTTGTGCTAAAAAGTCCTCTCCCGAGTTTTCGCTGGACGGGCAGGAAAACCCTTTTTATGGTGTGGAGAAGCTCAGGTCTTTTATCCATTTTGGTTTTTCCCAGAAGCGTTTGGGGGCCCGGAAAATGCCCAAAAAACATTGGTGTTTGACCCGCGATAGTGTGGACCATGATTTTAAAGGGCAGTACTATGTGTCTGATTTTGCCCCCTTAACAGGTTTTTGTGAGGGTGGAAAATTTAAGGATTCCCAAAAGGTCACCATTGGGCTTTGCCACAATGCTTGCTGCTGTAGGTACTTGGAAACTTATGCTGTAAACATTGTGATGTTTTTCCCCCCCGGAGGACTTTTGAACTAGGTTGGGCGAATTTCTAAAAATTCGTTTCCCGGTCACTTCCCCGAATTTTGACAAAATTCGTTTGCCCCCCAAAATTACTTCGGCAGAATCACGAAAAAAAAGGGCTTTTTCCCAGGTGAACAGGCCTGCGGGTGCTGTAGAACGTTGTTGCCATGGTTTTTTTGGGGGGGGGGGTTTTTCCCCCAAAATTTTTTTTTTTTTTAAAACACCAAACCCCCCCCTTTAAAAATTTTTAAAAAAAATTTTTTAACCCCCCGGGCAAAAAAAAAAAAAGGAAAAAAATTTAAAGGGGGCTTCCGGGGGAAAAATTTCCGGAAAAGGGGGAAAAAAAATTTTTTGGGGGTTTTAAAAATTTTTTGGGGGGGTTTGGGGGGAAACCCCCTTTTTTTTTTTTGGACCCTTTTTTTTTTTGGGGGGGGGGGGGGGGGGGGCCCGGGGGGGGGGGGTTTGGGGGCGGGGGGTTTTTGGGGGTTTTTGGGGGGGGGGGAAAAAGGGGGGGGAAAAAGGGGGAAAAAAAAGGGGGGGGGGGGGGGGGGGGGGGGGGTTTAAAGGGGGGGGGGGGGGGGGGGGGGGGTTGGGAAACATTTTGGGGGGGGGGGGGGAAAAAAAAATTTTTTGGGGGGGGGGGTTTGGGGGGGGGGGGAGGGGGAGGAAAGGGAAAAGGGGGTTTTTTTTTTAAAAAAATTTTAAAAAGGAAAGGGGAAAAGGGGGAATTTTTAAAACCCAAGGGAAAAAAAAAGGGGGAAAAAACCCCCTGGGGGGGGGGGGGAAAAAAGGGGGGGAGGGAAAAAAGGGGGTGAGGCAGGGGGGGAAAAATGGGGGAAAAAAAATTTGGGGGGGGGCCCCCCGGGGGGGGGGGAAAAAAAGGGGGGGGGGAAAAGGGGGGCAGGGAAAAAAGGGGGGGGTTTGGGGGGGGTTTTTTGGGGAAAAAGGGGGGGGGGCCCCGAGGGAAAAAAAAGGGGGAAAGGGGGGGCCGGGGGGGGGGGGGGGGGTTGTGGGGGGGGGGGGGCCGGCCCCCCCCAAAAAAA